>LOEQ01000867.1:132167-160470 GCA_001685075.1 Bramus lutescens
CCGCGCGGGGCGGGACAGCCGGTGGCTGAGGCGCCGCACACACGGGGAGGAGGCGATGTCCTTGACTAGGCCGGAAGGCACAGCGCTCTGCTCCGGTCAGGGTGAAGGTGTCGACCCGGTTCCGGAGGACGGGGCGCCGGGAGCGGGCTTGTGCGGGAGCTCGCGAGCCTGGGAGCCGGGGCGGACAAGGGGACCCGGACTCCGCTGTGAGCCGGCGGGGCGCCGAGAGAAGGCAAAGAGCGTTGAGGGCCCGGTGTTCTGATGACATAGTCAGAAGTCGGAGTCGCCTCTGAGGTAGCTGTGACCACCAAAGTGGGGCATCAGCAGGAGTTGAGAAGGGAGCTGGGCTGTCAGCGTTCCTCCGGTTAATGGTGGACCCCAAAGGGATGAGGAAGCCCAGACTCAGATGCAGACTAGTAGATTGGCAGGGGGTGTGTCCTACCTCCACGTACACCATTGATGAGAGGAAGTGGGGAGCGTTACTTTTCCCCAATTCGGGTGCACGAAATCACACCTGTGATTTAGACCTAGCCAAAGACTGATGCTCGGGACATCTTTGGTATGTGGCTTGCTTAAAATAATGAGTGAGCTCGTGTTCCCTCTCCCTCGTCCTCCTCTTTCTCCCCCCCCTCCTGTTAATATCTCCACGATATTTAATAACAACGAGCCTTAAGTGTTGTAAGGATGTGATGGCCCTGGGCCCACAGAACCTATCACACAGATAGACTTAGGGTTAAGGAAATTTCAAAGCCAAGTGTATGGGAATCTTTGAAAACGTGACCTTCTTTGATCCCTGGTAGAGAAAGAATTGCTTTGCGACATTCTGGAGGAGGGAATTGGGGAGTAGGTGGCAGGAGGCACCTACTTGTCCTTCTTGCCAAGCTCGCCCCTGTGGCCTTGGCCTCGGGCCATCTCTGACTACCTTCAACTACCCACCTCTGCTGCCACCCCTCCCTCTGCTGGTGATCTGGCCTACCTAGGAGTGAGATGGTCAGCCCGTTCTGACTGCTGCCAACATTTGCTGTATTTTAGGGATGAATCTTGAGAAGCAAGGCATGCTAACAGCACACCTAACTACTCATAGTTACAGATTTTTCAACCCAAGCTGTGGTTTAAATTTGTATTGTACAGATTCCATCAGATTGGAGACAGACTGAAAGTTTCCAAAGGTATCCACAAGTGTTTCTTTGCAGGCTGAGACTTCTGAGCAGTTTGTGTTCTTTGATCAGACTTTTACGTTTTAGCCATTTTTTTGGCATGGAGATGGAGAGCAAGGATAACCTGTCCCATGAAAAGGAGAGTCTGCCCTTTCTTTGTGCCTAACCTTTGTAGGTATTTCCTAAATTAGCAATTCTGGTGTCTTCTGCAATTGCAGTTCTCAGAAGGCTTGGAAAAGCTGGGAAGAGGGGGTATAATGATTTATGTTTGAAGTCACTGAAGTCCATGTCATCTGGGCTTTGCATTTAATTTTTTTCTTTCATAAATGCCTCTTCTGATTGTTTATACATGTCATCTGATGGAGTTGTTTTTGATGATTTTTAAACTGAGGTTTTAGCCGCATTGCTTTCAGAAGAAACGTAGAATCCAAGACATTGATGGAACATGGGTTTTCTGGATCTTCTAGAATGGTTTAATACCTGGCTGTAGTGTTCAGTATCCAGCAAAACTGTAGGTATGGCTGAAGGACATGTTGAACTCTGTATCGGAATATACACATTTTTACATTTATGTACACCAAAGAGGTCAAACGTGATGATAGTTGAATTTAGAAAGGGAACACAACCTCACCACTTGATTTATGGCTTTGAAAGCCATATAGTAGACAGCTGTGTCACTTTGAAATTAAAAAGGTTGAGAAACATGTTACCTAATTAATGGCTTCATGTTAGCACTAGAATCTTCATCTGTTCAGCCTATTGCTTGGCACTTGTTGATGTTCCCTTAGTGTCTGTCAACTAAACAATAAAGAGAAAGAAAGTAACCTTTCAAAGCTCACTCTTTGCAGGGTTTGTGGGTATGTGTTGGTTCGTGTGCTAATGAGTAGAAGAGTGGCAAACGGCCTTTTCTGACTTTGTTCAGATTAGGATCTGGGAATGATGCAAACCCATCCTTTGCTTTAAACAGTAGTGAGTAAGAGTCAACTTCTGTAAACTCCTAAACAATGTTTGTCTCTATAACCTTAGCTTATCTCAGAAGTAATAACAAAAACTTCCTGGTGATGGGTACTCAGGTACTTAAATCTTAAAAAAAATGCTCTAGAATTGTTATAGCACCAAATTCAGCCACTCTTTTAAGTACTCTTTACTCTAAAGTCTCTACAAATGGTCAGATCAATCAGATAAGCTGGGCATGGTTCATATCTTTAATTTCAGTACTTGGTGAAGCAGAGCTAAGATAGCTTGGTTCTCTGCAAGTTTGAGGCCATCCTAGTCTACATACTGAGTTCTAAGACAACTAATCTACACAGAAACCCTGTCTCAAGAAATCAATCAACCAACAAACCAAAAAGAATCAAACTATACTGTCCAACTCCTCATAACTAATATTTCAGTGGCATAGGCTATACAGACTGGACTGTGAATGATGCGTCTGGATAGGAATACAGGTCCTTGATTAGAAAACTCTGTAATTTACCTAGAAAAGAGAGCTTAGAAGAGAGCCTTGAAGGATGAATAGAGAGGCTCCCAACCCCCATCCCATGTCATGTTTTCAACAAGTGGAGCACTTGACACCAAGTCTTAATGACCTGAGTTCAGTCCCCAGGACATGGAGGTAGAAGGAAAGAAGCCATCGTGGGGAGTTGTCCTTTGACTCACACACACGCCATGGCGCATGAACACACACACATACATACAGTAGATAAGTAAATGGGACTAGACTCTCTGATTGGCAGACCAGGAGTTGTGGGAGAGTCAGGGCTGTGTGTGTTTTACTTGGAGATCTGGATACAATTGTACAATGAGGGTAAAGACTAACAAGTTTTGATTATAGCCTCCTAAAGAAAGATGAACATTCCAGTAGCCTGGTTTTCTCTCCAGTGACAATGCAAGAGATCAGCAAATAACTGCTTACAGTTAGTCAGGAACCAGTGTGTACTAGAGTAGTTTATCTGAGGACTTGTTTGAATCAAGGCTGGGGAATGAGCTAAAAGGAGAATTCTGTTGAGTAAGTGCAGCAAATTCTATTAGTCTTGGCCAAATTCAGACTACCTGTACCGTGATTTGTGAGTCTCCAAGCCTTTGTTGTAGTGTGTGTGGCTGCTTGCAGCTCTTTAACTGCTTCTTGACCCCTGTTGATTCCTCTTACATGCTCCGTAGAGATGTTACAGTCTGATAACTTTAGATTTTGTCACTATGGACTGTGTATCCTTTATCAGAAATGCTTGGGTCTGGAAGTAAACTTCATGTTTTGAAACACTTGCATGCTTGTGTGTTTGTGTGTGTTTGTGTAAGGAAGGGAGAGATTGATTTTGTAGATAAGACCCAAGTCCAAAGGTAAAATTAATGTTTCACGTACACCTTACACACCGAGTCTGAAGATACGGCATTCGTAGTGTTGCGAGCATTTTGACTGACCTGTCGCACGAGTTCAGGTGAGGTTTCTACATGCAGCATCATGTCAGCATTGGAAAACTTGGACTTTGGTGCACCTAGGCTTCAAGTTTTTCCGATCGAAGATGCAGAACTGCACCCTGCCAGCAACTATAGAATAGAATCTAAAGCTTATGCCTCTCTGGTGGGGTTGTCTCCCAGATGCCATTCCTCTCTTATGGGCATCATACAGACTTTATGTCGTTCTGACTATTCCTTCTCTGCATTAATGTGCCTGGGTTCTCTATGTGTGTCTTTCTCCACCCTCTTCCTATTTTCCTTCCCCAGTTTAATTAAAGTAAAAAGAGGACTGAGGGTGTGGCCAGTACTTGACTAGCAGAAGGGAGGCCCTAGTTTGATCCCAGCACTGTGAAAATAAACAAGTGGAAAAGGTGTTTGGTAGTATTTCAGGGGAAATGCCTTTGCTGCAAATTAGCCATGGCTTCAAGAAGTTAGTAAGTTGTTGCACCTCAACATGGGGAAGGAATGGTATTTTCTACCCTACCAAGAAATGGTCTTGACTTGGCCTCCTTAGTTTACAGATAATGCAGCATAATTTGAGACAATAAGGAATAAAAGATAAGCTATTTCCTGAAAGTGTATGTATAATGCTGAACTCAGAGGCTTTCCCCCTTTGGAATGTAATATTCTCTTTTCTTACAAATTTAAGGTTTGCTTATTCTGGGGCTACAGTAGCTCAGTGTTTTAGAGCATTTACCTCCCTTGGAGTATTGGAGCCTGATCTTACCAAGCAGTTCCCACGTTTCATCTTCTCAACAGCCCTTCAGAGTGAGCTGGTGGGGGTGGGTATCTTTATTTTACAGGTGAGGAAATTGAGATTCAAAGAGTCACAAATTATTGCTGAAACTCCTTTAGTGTCAATAAGCTGGAAACTGTAGGCCTCTTTATTCTAGAAGCTTACTAGTCCTGTAGAGCTTACTTCTGTTTTGTTTTTGTTTTTGTTTTTGTTTTTTTTTTAAATACCAGTTCTTGGTAGTGCATGTTTATGAGAAGACCACTACTCTCCCAGCATCATAGTCTGCAGTCTGAATGATGCTGTGATGTTGGTTCTTCAGCTGCCACCATAAGGGCTCAAAGTGCCGTCTTTTTCTTAGCATGTGTTGAATTGCTTTTTGCATAATATAATTAAATAGGGAAGTCCTTGCTTTAATTCTCTTTGAATTAAAGTCATTGATTTGTGTAGTGCTTTATGACTTTGAAAGTTCTCCTTTGAAACTTGTAGTGCCCGAAGGAGGAACCAGTGAGCGACCTGGAGACTGCAGTTCTCTGTCCTTCGCACAGGTATGGCACCAGTCATGTCTTAAGGAAGGTGTTTTCTCTAGTGGGAGGGGTGTAATTTTTAATCTTAGACCTAATGACAGTTTTATGTGCCAAATCTTTTCTTTTCCCTCCCCACTCCTTTCTTTTACTATGTCACCTGGCTGGCACTTGCTAACTGCCTGCTTCTCCCTCCCAAGCAATGGGATTTAAGGCACGTACCACCATGCCTTTAGACGTATATTCCTAAAACTATTCTTAGGATTATATGTTACCTGGAAATTTTAGTTAATGTTATAAATTCTTCTGGAGACTTTCTAATTTTGTATTTAAAAGTTAGTGTCTGTTTGTAACATTAAAAATATAGGTAATAAACTTAATCTGAAATAGTCACAGGCCTGCCAACAGTGTATGCACGTATTTGTTTATTTATTTGCCATTTGAAGTTTGAAGCAGGATCATATTTGGTATCTGACTCAGTTCTGCCTCGGCATTCCAAATGCTGAGCTTTCAGTAGTTAGACATTGCAGTCTGCACCTATAGTGCTCTGGGTGAGTCCTTAAGGCTCCATGAGACTAGAATAGACAGCGGCTGCAGTGTTTAGACCAGTAATCTAGTTATTTGCAGCTATTGCAGTGCCACACAGTCTCACAGGAAAAATGCTGACCCTAAGCAATAAAGGGAGAGCTGGAGAGTCTGCAGTAGCTGAAAACTGTCAGGTGTAGGACGGCAGGGAGTGGCAGCAGAGAGCTCGGCCCGGAGACTCATCATAGCCCAAGGCACCAGAGCTCCAGCCTGTCCCCTAGTCGTGGGGGATTGGATCAGGACCCATCAGGACTATTGCCCTCTGCTTTCCTCCTCCCCACTTCTTTCTTCTTCGCTTTCTCTCCTTTACTAATCACAGAGGGAGGGAGTACGCTTCTTACCCCTAGCGAAAGGTCTAGAAAGTACGAGACTTTGTTAAGGCATGTAGCTAGCTAGCATCTTTTGTCCCCCAGAGGGGCGTGGTCCCTTTAGAGGGCAGAGGACCATTTTCTGAGGGTGGTGGCTGTTGGAAGACTTTTGGTTTCCTAATTTTTGTGGTAGGCATGTACTTTTTGCCTCCTTTTAAAATTGAGATTGAAAGGAGAAATCTTTGTATTTTATTCTAAATATACAATCTTCATTTGCTGTCCATTTTTTAATTGCAAATTTAACGCCGTGAAAGATAATTTATCATCAACAATTTAAGCTATATGAGAGAATATTTTTAACTGTTAAATTTTCAAAATTCTTTTTAGAAAATCACTGTGTTTTAGGAATCATCATGAATTAACCAAAATATCTCATTCCCTGGCAGGATAAGGATTCAAAACACTATAATTCAATTGTTTCTGACCTTTAGCTGGGTTGTTTGGTTGGCCCCTCCCACCACTAATTTACATCTGGTCTATTACACTGTAACCTTTACGCTGGAAGTTATATCAACTTTCTGTTCTTCTAAATGCCACTTTCTGCTTTTCAAAATGTCACCAAGTGATCACTTTTTCTCTGCTGTGTCATTCTCTTAGCTGGGGGTTGTTTGCTTGTTTGGTTGGTACTTCCCACCCCCATTAGAGCTGTTGTATTTCAAATTGAATATCTATTTACCAAAAACACATTGAAAACATCTCTGCTACTAGGAAATCCCTGAGAATGAATAATATTGACCAAATCAGACAGCGTTCATAGATATATAGTGTGTGTATAATCAGAAGCATGAGCTTGATGCCTTGTGGGCTGTTTGAGCTAACCTGTACTTTTGTGACAGGTGATCTAATACTTAGCAGCAACATAATCTCAGATCTTCACTAAATTCACTAGTGGGAAAGTACATTGCAATGTTTAGAGGTTATGGATTTGTTCATTTGATTTCCGAAAGCATTGTAAGTCTGTGGGCAAAGGCAAGGCAGAAAGTCCCACTGTCTTCATCATGTCGCAAGCAGTTTGAAAAACTGAAAGGAACCTGAGGGAAAGAAGGCTGGTGAGGGGGTCACTCCGACTGCCTCTGCCGTGGACACTCCGAAGGGAGTCTGTAGATGGGTCACCTACATGCTGTCATAGGGTCTGGGCTGGCTTCCTTCTCTGTTTACATTTTCCTTAAGGATCTGGAGATTGAATTCAGGGCCCTGTATGTTGATCTGTTTGTCTTAATGCTAATTTTTGAACCTTTTGCTGTATGTTATGCCAAGGACTTAATTTAGAATCTGTGCCTAGTAATGCACAGCTCCTTTATGTCTTCATTTCAACCTCTGTGTATAGTCAGCTGGGTACCAACTTGAGACAGCCATAGAATTGGCAGAGATTCTGTAGTAGCACCAAGTGAAGACAGCAGCTGCAAGTGCCTCTCAGCTTCTTCCTTCTGATTTAAAACACAGAAAAGGAGCTGAAGATTTAGGAAATAGGAAAGTAGAGACTTTTTTTTTTTTTATCTTGCCAGGTGGTGGTGGCACACACCCTTAATCCCAGCACTTCCAGAGGCAGAGGTCAGCCTGGTTTACAAAGTGAGTTCCAGGACAGCTGGGGCTATACAGAGAAATCCTGTCTCAAAACCTTTTTTAAAAAAAGGACTACTTTACTTTTCTTATTAGGCTACCACTGAAATAATCCTCTTGTAATGTAATGTATGCTTCTGTGTCTGTTGCTAATGACACTTTTTTTTAATGTAATGAGCACTGAACCAGTATCAGTAATTTAGGTCTTAAAGTACATAATTGGCAAATTATCACATTTAATTGTTGTTTTCCTGTTGAGTAGTACATACACTTTGCTTGGTAAAATGAGTATATGAAAGTCTAAGACATGAAGAGATTCAAAGGCATTGGACTTAACTGAGGTTACCCAGGTCTATTAGTCTGCTTAGATGCCATCACGAATTAGCCCCGTATCAAATAGTACTATAATCTGGAGGGATTAAACAACAGAATTTTTGTTTTTAGAAAGATGTATTTATTATGTATACAGTGTTCTGCCTGCATGTGTGCCTGCAGGCCAGAAGAGGGCACCAGGTCTCATTATAGACAGTTGGAGCCACCATGTGGTTTCTGGGAATGGAACTCAGGACCTCTGAAAGAGCAGCCAGTGCTCTTAACCTCTGAGCTGTCAATCTCCCCAGCCCCCCACAATTTTTTTTTGCAAAGTTTTGGAGTACAGCTCAAGATACATGATCACTTCTTTAAAGCTCTTTTGTGGATTGGAGATGTCATGGCCCTTCATGGAAGGTATAGGATGCATGAATACGGACCTGAAGCAGCTCTCTGGTATCTTCTTATAAGGGTGCTATCCGAGCTGGTAAAGGCTAGGCTCACAATCAGAAATGCTAGGGTACTGATTTCCATCGTGAGGTCCCCATTCTCATGACCTCTCCTCCCAAGGACCATCTCTCCAAATGTCATACCAAAAAAACGGGGGAGGGGAGAGATTGCCAGTGTTTTCATAGTTAGAGCTTAGCATTCTATTTATTTATTTGGAAACAGTCTCACTATATTTCCCAAGCTGTCTTGAACTTCTGAGCTCAAGTGATCCTCCTGTTCAGCCTTCTAAGTGCTAGGTTCATATTGCCATCACTGTGTCTGCCATTTCTGAATTCTTTTTATATCAAGTTGTAATTCCCATGGAACCCTGTCAGTGTTACAGAGAATATTTATAATATAGCATCCATTGAAGAACTGTAAAAGAGTAAGAAGGCTTTGGTGCTGTCCTTTTGGTTTCTGTCATAAACTCTGATATCATCATATCACAATTTAGGGATTCAGTTTCCCCAGACTACATGACTGCCAGGTGCAAAGAGTGTGTTACAGCAAATTGTTTCTGGGAATTAAAAAAAAAAGCCAGGCATTGTGCCACAAGCCTTTGATCCCAGATCCCAGGACTATTTGGGAGGCAGAGGCAGGTGCAGATGTTTGTCTGAGTTTGAAGCCAGCTTGATCTATATAGTGAGATCCAGGCTAGCTAAAGCTACACTTAGTGAGACCTATCTCAACCCTACCTCCTAAAAAAAAAAAAAGAAAAGAGAGTCTTGTGTCTAGAAGATTTGAGTTAGAGTAAGATTCTATCAAAAAAGTAAAATCTTTAACCTAGATGTTAGGTGCTTATTTATTATGTTCTTGTTTGGTTAGTTTTTTCGAGATAGGATTTCTCTGTGTAGCTCTGGCTGACCTGGAACTCACTTTGTAGACCAGACTAGCCTCGAACTCACAGAGATCCACCTGCCTCCTGAGTGCTGGGATTAAAGGCTATTATGTTTTAATATATTCACAGCCTAATGACTTGTTCTCTGAAGATGTTTAATGTTCTAAGGACCAAACCTCTGCTTTAGATATCTCCCCAGGATCTCAATAATTAACCTATAATCTTATTCTATGTTAGTGTTAAAGCCGAGTGTTCGGAGTGGCAGAGGACAGGTGATGTGGGTTTGACTTTTCATTTTTAGTGTAAGATTAGCAGTAGGTTGTCAAATTCTGTAGAAGATAGCAAATTGAGTTGGCAAACTATGTGTTTAGATGGGCAGAGAACTAAAAGTCCCATCTCTTGATCAGCATTACCCAGCTATTACATACCTAACATGGGAACTGTGGTCTCGTAGGGTTTGAAGAATGGCTCAGACAGTAGGTTTGTAACCAGTTCCTCTATTAACAAGGTCCTCCACACACACCCTTTTGGAAACATCCAGACTGGTTTTTCATTTCTTTATGACTAAACCTTTTAAAGGCATTGAGGCACCTAGGTTAAATGACTAGTCCCAGGGTAGACGACAGTGGTCTGAAGGGCTAGCTTTTTGTTGTTGTTGTTATTTTGGTAGGTAAATCTAAACAATGGTTGATTTGTTTATACTTTTTGATAGTGGTCAGAAATAAATATTCTCTTTGATCCTACATATACTTTAAAAAAGATTTTATTTGGTTCTTGTTTTTTTGTTTGTTTGCTTGTTTGGTTGGTTTTGGTTTTTCAAGACAGGGTTTGAGACATCGAAACCTCGGTGTCCTGGAACTAACTCTTGTAGCCCAGGCTGGCCTTGACCTCACAGAGATCTGCCTGCCTCTGCCTCCCCAGTGGAGGCCAGAGGGTTGAGATCCCCTGAAACTTGGGCTGCTGAAGATTGTGAGCCACCTGATGTGGGTGCTAGGAATGAAACCCAGGTCCTCTGGAAAAGGAATCAGCTCTCTTAACTGCTAAGCCATCTCTCCATCTGTCAGTCATACTTTTAAGTTTTCGTTTTATTTCATAGTTACTTATTATAGAAAAATCTTATGGAAGGGTCACTCACCTGTGTGTGTGTGTGAGAGAGAGAGAGAGAGAGAGGGGAGAGGAGAGAGAGAGCGCGTGTGTATGTGTGTGATGCTGGGGATTGAACCCAGAGTCTTGCATACGTTAGGCAAGTGCTTTGCCACTGAACTATATATATCTCAGCCCTTAAATGATGTTTTAAGTCTTAAGATACCAGTTTTGAGTAAGGTGGAAGCCTTTCTAAAAGGTTATAATTTAAGCTAATAAATCATATTCCTTTCATGAAGTTGCTGCTCTGCATATTTTTAACTGACTGCCCCCAATACAATGTACTAAACTTAGAGAAGCTGCAGTAATCCAGATGACTTTTGAATTCTCACCATCTGTTTTGCAGCCTTGAATGTGAAAAGTCAGCAACTTAAGATCTAAAACTATGGATTTTTTTTCCTTTGCACAGCTCTTTCACCATGCCTGGGTCACTTCCATTGAATGCAGAAGCTTGCTGGCCAAAAGACGTGGGAATTGTTGCCCTTGAGATCTACTTTCCTTCTCAATATGTTGATCAAGTTGAGTTGGAAAAATACGATGGTGTAGATGCTGGAAAGTATACCATCGGCCTAGGGCAGGCCAGGATGGGCTTCTGCACGGATCGGGAAGACATCAACTCTCTTTGCCTGACTGTGGTTCAGAATCTGATGGAGAGAAATAGCCTGTCCTATGATTGCATTGGGCGGCTAGAAGTCGGAACAGAGACAATCATCGACAAATCAAAATCAGTGAAGTCGAATTTGATGCAGCTGTTTGAGGAGTCTGGGAATACAGATATAGAAGGAATAGATACAACTAATGCATGCTACGGAGGCACAGCTGCGGTCTTCAACGCTGTGAACTGGATCGAATCCAGCTCTTGGGATGGTATGTTCCATGTTTGCATTCTGAAACAGAAACAAAAGCAAACACACAAACACACGGGCACAGACACGCACATAGCCCTTCATGAGATTGTATAGACCTGATACCTCTTCCTGTTTAGTGCTAAGGATGGAACTCAGGGTCTCTAGCAATGAATGGTGTCCCCAGCCCTCCAGTGGCTATTTAAACAGTGTTGTGTGTTAACTAGTACTAGCTGCAATAGTTCAAATAATTCAGAAAGATGACTGTGACTTTCAGCTTATGTGAATTGTTTACTTTAGGAGCAATAATAGGAAAAAATGATCTGTTCAAAATTTAGACAGAAAGCTTTTCTCTTTTTTTCTTTTACCAATATGGGGAAAGCATATTCTGGGGAAAATATAACTGACCTTTGAGTTCACATGCGTGATTTTGATCACTCTGCATTACTTTTTTCAGGACGGTATGCTCTGGTAGTTGCAGGAGATATTGCTATCTATGCCACAGGAAATGCCAGACCTACAGGTGGCGTTGGAGCTGTGGCTCTGCTAATTGGGCCAAATGCTCCTTTAATTTTTGAACGAGGTGAGTATTTGAGAAGACATTTATTTTTTGTGGTGCAGGACTTGAACCTTGGGTCTTGTGCATGGTAGGCAAGCGTTCTACACCTGAGCTTTATCCCAGGCGCCTTGTTTTTAAATGTCGAGACACTGGTTATCACTACATGCTGCAGGCTGACCTAGAGCTCTCTGTGTAACCCAGGGATGCCTGCAGCCTTGATCCTTCTGTTTTGGCTTCTAAATACCTGTGATTACACAGGTATATAGACCTCCATACACAGGTCTGTGCTAGCAGGTCCAGCTAATTTATTTATATTTACTTGTATCAGTGATACAATGTTCTGAGGAATTTGAGTGTGGTAGTAGAAGCTACCACTTGGTGAATGTTTATTGACTGATGAATGCTTTAAGTGTTATCACTTTATCTTTGTACGTTTTCTCCAAAAGGTAGAGCTGTCCTCCCTCTACCAAGAAATCAAATGGGCTGAGGTAGAGTTGAAGAAATAACTTAGAGTAGTGATTGACAAGTTCACTTATGCCCAGGATAGCCGCATCGTTTCATAGATTCTTTTAGGAAATTTACAGCAGTCTTGGGACTACCCATGGTGCTCCAGGTTTTATTTAATTATCGGCTTCACCTTGCACTTTCTATGCTGGAGTGCTATGGGTTGACTGATTGAGAAGAGCACGTAAATAAGGCAGTGTGCTGCTACAGTGCAGGCATCGTGAAGCAGGAGTGGATCAGCATCTTCTGTTTTGGTTCTGTAGGGCTCCGTGGGACACACATGCAGCACGCCTATGACTTCTACAAGCCTGACATGCTCTCCGAATACCCTGTAGTAGATGGGAAGCTCTCCATACAGTGCTACCTCAGTGCACTGGACCGCTGCTACTCCGTCTACCGCAAGAAGATCCGTGCCCAGTGGCAGAAAGGTGGGTTCCTCCAACCCTGTTCCTTGTACTAGACTCTGGTATCTACAGGGCAGTAGTAATGTGCTAGGTGACTATCATGAGAAACATCTCTGTGAACTACCTTCATTATTAATATCTTTTCCACTTCTTCGTGTACTAAATATCATTTTCCCATAGTCTCTGAGAGTGTGTAATTTAGGTAAAGACATAAGTATTTCTCCTAAAACTTAAGTTGATTTATCAATTACATTACAAAATAAAAGTGAATTTTGTTAATTTTTTGAGAAAAGAATTTAAATAAGTTTCTGTTTTCAACTATTTTTCAGAGGCAACTGTTTAAAAAAGTTACTTTTTCCTTATTAGAATTTGACTTAAGAGAAGAGAGGGTTAAAAATAATATTCAAGATAAATATCAAGGAACATAGTAGCTGCAGAAAGAATCATTGTATAGTGTTTTACAGTTAAATATGTAACAATGCTTGCTATTTGTACATACTTAACAGTGTATGTTAAATGTCATTCTTTAACAGTAGTGTTTCATGAGCTAGAATCTCGTTTTATAACCTGGACTGGCTTCAAACTCATGGTCCTCCTTCATCAGGCTTAACTATGTTTTTAATAGGCCAGTGATATTTCAACTTTTTGATTAGAACCCCACAGTATATGTTTTTATGTATATATATCTGAAAAGAGGCAGAAGTGCCGTGAAATTACCCATGCTGCAAATTAATGCAGTTTGCCATTTTTCTATTCTTTAGAAAAAGAGAGGCTGATCAACTGATCTGCTAATAGGTTATGACTCTTACAGTTGAAAAATCAGTGATGTGGTCCTATGTAACTGAGTGTCTTGTTTAACTACACGTTCTAAACCATTGAGCAATTTCAGATAGGTTGAGGTTGCTGTTTAAGGACCTGGGTGGGTAGCTCTTCTGTCTCTATCGCCTCTGCTCTCTTTGCAATGCAGTACGAAAACTTGTTTCTGCTCTTAAGATTAGTGAGTAAGTAAAGACAGAAACATCCTAAAATCGAGCTGGCTTCTGTGCATTTCATCGTTTCCTTGCTCTTCTGTTCCAGAGGGAAACGATAGAGATTTCACCCTGAATGATTTTGGCTTCATGATCTTTCACTCGCCATATTGTAAACTGGTGCAGAAATCTCTAGCTCGGATGTTCCTGAATGACTTTCTTAATGATCAGAACAGAGATAAAAACAGTATTTACAGTGGCCTGGAAGCCTTTGGGTAAGAAAGCCATTATGTGTTTATTTTAAATGTTTATTTGTATATTACCCTCCCCCTGCTGGGATCCCCTCCCCAACCCCTCGGGTCTGGCAGGAAAGGGGCAGCTTGCAACACCCAGGAGCAGGTCTGGGACTGCTAGAAGCTCCAGGCAGGGGCCTGGAGGTGGCTCACAAAGGCTTGTCCTCCAGAGCATTGCCACCTAGTTTTTCTGCCAGGTGCCGCGGTCCTGGACCGCCTAGTAGCAATTTGTTTGTAATTCATGCTTGATTCTTGTCAGCTCCAAAGCTTCAGTGAATCTGTTAGCCTATTAGTCTGTCAGTATCAAGTTGTCTTCACTTGATGATAGCCACGTCAGGCAAAGAACTTACAAGTGGCTAGCATCATTTATACAATTACCTTGTTGCTCCCTGACTTTTAATTAGTGGCAAAACAAAATCCCATGTATTCATAGATTTGAATATTAATTGGGACAATTACTAATAAAATAAAAGCATGGTGTTTAGATGCCATATAATTGTCTCCTTAAATATGTTCTTCCAGGGATGTTAAATTGGAAGATACATACTTTGACAGAGATGTGGAGAAGGCATTTATGAAGGCTAGTTCTGAGCTGTTTAACCAGAAAACAAAGGCATCTCTGCTCGTATCAAATCAGAATGGGAATATGTACACATCTTCTGTGTATGGGTCCCTCGCTTCTGTTCTGGCACAGTAAGTAGAAACTGCAGTTCCCTGACTCCTCTTCTGACTGCTCTTTATCTTCAGGTCTGCTCGGCTGCTATCTACTGTTTCGAAGGGTATACAGGTTCAGGCTGCAGTTCTTCCCTGAGTACCTGAAGTTGAACCACAAGTCCTTAATGATGAGGGTATATGTGCGGTTCGGTAATTTTACTAAATCCCATCATTTCCTAAAAGACGTAAGCTTTTGTTTGGAGTATGCACTCTAAACCTAAAACCTCAAGTCAGGCTCCTTAGTGCAGCATTAAGACTCCTAGATCTCAGGGACATTAGACTGAGCAGGGAATGGTGGCATTCACCTGTAATCCCAACACACAGAAGGCTGAGGCAGGAAGATTGTTAGTGCAAGCCCAGCCTGTGTGGGCAGACCATGTAACAGAAAAACAAACAAAAAGCTTTAAGTTAGATCTTGTGTTTAGCTCTGGACTGTGGCTCCTGACAAGATGTCGTTTGTATCTGTTAAGTTTGCCCTTCTGTCCCTTACACAGGTACTCGCCTCAGCAGTTGGCAGGGAAGAGGATCGGAGTGTTCTCTTATGGGTCTGGCTTAGCTGCCACTTTGTACTCCCTTAAAGTCACGCAAGATGCCACCCCAGGTAAGTGCTAGGTCCTTCAGCAAGGGCACGTTGCCAGCCAACCCGCTATGGTCAGGTGGCTTCAGTAGTCACTCTGATCGATCATTCCATTCTCAATTTCATATCTTCTTGCCAAATAAATTTGTGCTCTCTACCCTACAAATCTGCCTTAATAGCTAATAGACTACATTTTCCCCTGTAGTTTTGACTGTATTGAAGCAAGCATTTGTGCTTTCCTTGAGAGAAAAGAAGGAAAAATACTGAGGAAAAACTTAGGAAAACCTGGCATCATTGAAAATTGTACTGAGGATTAACTACAGAAAAGTTAATACTCATAGTTTCAAATGCCGGGTGTTACTTAACTTGTAGACTAGCTGATACTAAATAGCATCTAGTCAGAGGTGTTAGGAAGTTATATCAAGATAGATCTATATTTTAGCTAGACAATAGCCAGTAGTTTTTAAAAGACAAGAAGTTATTTGCATTTGGCAACATTTTATTAACTTTCTTGGAGACATACTACTCTCTGTCTTCTAAAGTTAAACCTCCTTGCTCTTTTAGGATCCACGCTTGACAAAATAACAGCAAGTTTATGTGATCTAAAATCAAGGCTCGACTCAAGAACTTGTGTGGCGCCAGATGTCTTTGCTGAAAACATGAAGCTGAGGGAGGACACACACCACTTAGGTAAGCTTCGTGTTTGTAGACTGTACTGTGTACAGTCATGGGAAACACAGGGCACATAAGACTTGGGTAGTGCTGGTATGATGTCAGTGAAAGCTGTTGAGGAAGATGAAAACTTTGTTGAGTCTGTTGCCAGATGGGTCATATTGTGAGTAACTTTTGGTGTCCTGCTTTCCCTTCAGCCAGCTATATTCCCCAGTGTTCAATAGATTCACTCTTTGAAGGAACGTGGTACCTAGTTAGAGTGGATGAAAAGCACAGAAGAACTTACGCTCGGCGCCCCTCCACCAATGGCCACAATTTAGAGGAAGGAGTGGGACTTGTACATTCAAACACAGCAACAGAGGTCAGTCACCTGCATCGTTGGTCCTCTTTTCTGGCAGGATATGGGAAGTTTTTGCTCCCATGTGTCTGGGATTCGGAGCCCTAACAGATACTGTGACTTAGAGAAATATCAGTAAAGCAGAGGGAGTCAGAATTTCGAGGCCAACTGTGGAGCAATATGGAGGAAGATGCTGAGCCCCCTCATACTTCTCTGAGGCCTTTTCAGAAGTGACGGCGATAGCTGTGACTCATTCCTGTTGTATGTGAGGGACTCTGCTTACATTCATTTTATAACCCTCAGAACCTTACACTAACCTCTTTGATGTTTACAAATGATACTAACTCCAAAGTGAGGCCCCAAGAAGTCAAGATTAGAGCAGTAAGTGGTAAAGCCAAGTTCAAACCAAGAACTTCTGTGGAATCACTGGTTCCTCCTGTTGGTTACAGCTCCTCTGGTGAGCATGTAATCTTGCTGTTAAACCAGGTGGGCGGCACCTCAAGCTAGTGTCTGAGTTGCGAGAAGATGTTACAGCAAGCACAGTCTTGAGAGGCCCTCCTCTCTCGCTGCATGAGTAATGGCAGTCACAGGTGTTTAGCTTCTCCTTGGAAAGCTGTGTTGAATGTGAGTGTCAGCATCAGACTCTCTGAATTTGTCCTTTAATAGGTTCTCTGTAGGTAATTTAATTAGTCCTATGATTCATAGTGAAAAATTTATAAAAACCAACAGCTGTTTTATTTTCATTTTAGCATATTCCAAGCCCTGCTAAGAAAGTGCCAAGACTCCCTACAACAACAGCAGAGTCGGAATCAGCTGTCATCAGCAACGGGGAGCACTAAGATCTTTGTGGGGTGGAAGGCTTCACAGTGACCTGGGGCTGGGATGGGGAATGGAAACAGTTGGAGGATTGGATCTCTGGGGACAATTTTAAAGATTACATGTTGCTTAAAGTGTAACGTAACTGAATGTAACTGACACAGAGCCTAGAAAACTGTTGTGTTCTTGGAAAAGTCTTTGCTGAACTTATTAACACGCTTCCTGTTGTGGTCTGGCCAGTGGTGAATGTACTGCAATGATGTTAAAGGGCTCTGGAAAACTCTATACCTCTCTGGATGTTTATATGCATGCAGTTTAGTTTGCGAACATGGCATGAACTGACTGCTTCTGTCGACGATAAGTGGAGGTACTAGTGTCCAATTTTTAAAAAAATTTTTTTAATGTGTACGAATTTTGTACTTTAACAAATAAAAAAGTACCTGTAGCTTTTTTGAGAAACTTTTCTAGGTTGCAGATTGTGGAATTTAAATGTTACACATAAACCATGCTTGAAAATGGCAAGGCAAATACTATCTTTTTTGAAGGTTTGTAAATCCTGAAGAGACAAGAGTAATGGTTCTAGGATCTGGAGGAACCATCAATGAGAAAGGTTAGCCGTGATCACGTGAGCAAAAAGATGTTGGCTCTGAGCAGGCCTCTGCCCCAGCAAACGGTTTTCCTGAGCACTGTGGACACAGCCTGGGAACTGGTTCCAGCCGGTTCATGGTGGCTGGAGCTGGTGTGAGGAAGCAGCCCTGAGCACCCTGCTGGCAAGGATGAGGTGGGAAGTAGGAAAGATGGGGCAGGGCATTATTAGGTTACAGTGTTACAAGTCCAGTTTATAGGCCAACAGCTTAAATTCACGGGACACCTTTTTTTATTTTTTTGTAGTTTGAGTATTTTTGTGTTTGGTTTGTTTTTGTATCTGTCCGATAAAAATAAGAATATAACCCACATTTTCTCATAGTGAAAGTTTCATATAGTCTGACCAGCCAAAAGGAATACTCACTTCAAGATCTAAAAGTAGAATTTATAACATTTTCCCTTAACTTTCACTTTCAAAACAACAAAAGCTACCGCATGAGATGACTAAGGAAATCCATTGGAACGTTCTCTGGGTGGTGTTGGTGCTGAGCATGGCATGAGCCTCATAGACTGTACAATAGAGATAGTTGGAACTGATGTACAGAACTCAATTTTTAAAACTATTTGCTGTTCAGTTCTGTGAAGTTTCAGTTATCTAAAATAAACACATAAATGTGTAATGTTTCAGATTGCAAGGGAATATGTAATGTAGCATTTGTAATATATTCTTGTCAATATTAACCAGTAGAATTTTGAGTTGTACAGTTTTAATTGGTTAAAATGATTTCATTTTAACATCCACTGCTATAGATTAATGATGTACGTTCAGATTTAAAGAATGGTGGGGAAACAGTGCATGTAATTCTTGCAAGTATTGAGATTTCTGTATGTTTTGAAAAGAGTAATTTAATGTTTGAGTGCCAAGAAGTGGGTTTTCTCAGAGTCCATTGCCGGCAATGGGCAAGCCTGGCGATACTGGCACAGAGCATTAACCATACACCTTACTAATAGCAAGGTGAATAACTTTGAAATAAAGTTTTAGGCAAATATTTCAGCTATCTGAGTCTTCTTTTCTAAGCCAACAATTTGAGCCTGGGGTCAGCAGATAGCTCTTTAGATCTGAGCCTTCAGTTCGGCACTCTTGCTTCTTCAGACACATCCAAACCCGTTTAAGCGACACACTCTGCTTATGCCAAAAGTAAATGTGTTCCATGTGTGGTCCCTGCCTTCCCTTTCAGGAGTCTACGAATTAGAAAACACAGCAGGTTGGTTTTTTTAGCACGGAACAGCTCATGTTACCATTTTGGATCTAGATTGAGTACACATTAATAATTTGTTTCATTTTGGGGGCCAGTCCTAGCACTGCGTTGAGTCCAGTGTTCTCGTGGGTCACTTTTCTTGCAGATTCTAGAATCCTAAGAACAACTATACCTTTCCTGTGTCCTATGGGGAATCTCCTTTGTTTTGTGGGGTTTTGTTTCTGGATTTTTAATTTTACAAATTCTCATGTTTGGGCTTCACAATAGATATGAAAAGTTACTTGTGATCCTCTTGTGACCTGACAGTTTGTCTTTTGTCTGCTACTTGGAGTCTTCTGAAGCCTGAGACAGAAATTGGTATAGCAAAGATTGTAGCAGGAGCTTTCATTTTATATTACATGACTTCTGTTTTCTTTGAGACAGTGTCTCATGTAAGCTAGCTTTGAACTCTTGATTCCCCTGCCCCTACCTCCTAAGTGCTGGGATTGCAGGCATGTGCTACCGTGCCCGGCAGAAATAATTTGATCTTAATGTCAGAGTGAGTTTCCTTCAGACTTTTGAAGAGCTACTCTAAGTTAAAGTTTCCTCTGTTTTTTGTTTTGTCCATAATTGGTTGCAGGAAGAGGGAGCTGACCTGAGATTCTTTGTTCAAAATGGTTTCTGCTAAGGCAGTAATGTGCTGCAGAGGATTGATTGCAAATACATTCATCGGGTAGTTTCCTAAAGCAGGGTGCCAGGTCCTTTAGCAGAATAAGTGCTTTTCACTGGCGTTGAAGCTTGTGGATTCCTGTAGAGTCTTGTCCCTACATACTTGTCCGTGAGAAGTAAGAGGCTGGCTAGAATCTCCAGGCAAAGGGATTGATGCAACACTAAAAACATGAATGTGATATTGGCAAGCAGGGTTATGGAAACATGTGACATGTAGGAGCAACCATCACTACTAAGGCTTGTCATCTGTAGGTGTTGGAGGAAAACAAAGCAGTGGATCCTGTGGTTACCTGAACAAGATGGGGGCCTAAGATAAAGACTGAGTTTGGCCAGCTTTTACTATCTACTTAGGAAGCCTGGGAAACAAATGGTAGCCCCAAGTCGGTCAACCACCAATTAAAGGCGTACTAAAAGTCAGGAAAGTGTAAGGGGAATCTCATCTCTTGCTACAGAAGGAAACTACAACATCTGAGGGTCGGAGAAGGTTGATTGTTACCTTTCTCCTTTATGAAAGTCAGGGTTTCACAGGAAGACAGAGGGACCTTCAAGTGAAGTCAGTGCAGTTGGGAAGGTTGCAAAACAGGTATCTTCTGGTGAACAAGAACAGCACCTTATCCAGAAACACTGCCAGGACTTCTAAGACATGCCTGTCTTAGTGTAATGACATTCTGCTTCCAGAACCTGTCCTGATGTTTCCATTGTTCACTAAACCAAGAACCAAAGTGAAGCTCAACACAGCCAAAGTAGAAAATACAGCAGAAGCTGGTTAATACGTACTGTCAATTTAGGCAGACGTGCAAGTGGATCTTATGTGTGTTAGAAAAGGTGGAGAGAGATTATAAGATGGGCTGTGGGAGAGTTCATCATGATAACATTTACCTAGGATTTGGGAGGGGCATCTAAGCTGGTCTTGGTATTCCTCCACATGGCTATGAGGTTTGGAATGTAACTGTGACAAACAGCAAATGGGGTGGCTATGGTGGAACCACCCTAGCACACTATTGAAATTCTGAGAAACTCCAGGAGATATAAATGTTTGGATTCATTATGCAAGACTGAACAAACATCCCAAGGATGGTGCCTTCACTGAGGCCGTCCAAAATGCCCTGGGTGGCAAGCAAGCAGAACCACCAAGTTGTGATCTGGGCATTACCAGATCCACAGAGCCAACTGCATGAGTATAGCAGCAATTCATCTTCATGGGAATTGATACCCACTCGGTCTATGGCTTTGCATCTCTCGCCTGCAGTGTGTCATCCAAATAATCATGCTAGGTCCTAGAGCAGAGGTTCTCAACCTTCTGAGTGCTGGGACCCTTTAATACAGTTCCCCATGCTGTGGTGATCCCCAACCATAAAATTATTCTCCTTGCTACTTCATAATTACATTTGCTACTGTTAACAACCTTAATGTAAATATGTTTTCCAATGGTGCTAGGCAACTCTTGTGAAAGGATCATTGCCCCCCCTCAAGGAGTCACGACCCACAGGGTGAGAACCACTATCCTAGAGCAGACTTGATTCATATCTGATAACACTGTATCAAGGACTACAGAACCCCCTTGCATTACCATAGCCCTTAATGCTACAAACAGAACATGAGTGGCTTAAGGCCCAGCTATATGTGTAACCTGAATTATCGGTCTGCTGTTTTCCAGCGATCAGTGTGCATGCTTTAATAATGGCTTACATGTCCCTTACTGTTTAAAATCATGGGTGTGGGAATCAGGCTGGAAGGAAGGTAGACTAATTTCACAATCAGTGACTTGAAGGTTTTGTATTCCTTCCAACAACCTAGCTTGAAGTAGATGAGCAGTTTGGGTTCCAGGGAGTAAGGAGGATGTTTTCACTAGGAACCCCAATGAGACTGCTCTTGTGAATTGGATCTATGACTAACATGATCGTTTAGGCTGCCCATGCCAGTGGACACACAGGGTAAGAATGGAAGTGCTATCCTAATGAAGATACTTGACCCTAAGTGTAATAAGGAACTAAAGAAGGTTTGGGAACCCAGAAGATGCTGGTGTGTTGCTATTGGAGCTGACGATGGTAGGTGAGCAGGCAATGGTGGCAATTATGGTCTACCAAGGAGAGGGCAAGCGAGGACTCGAGTCCTTTCATGATAGTTTGGGTCATGCTACTCAGCACAAATGCTGGTCAAAGATGAGGAAAAAAATCACAGTAGCTGATGGGAGAAGCAGGTAAGAGTCCAGTTAGAGCCTCCAGATTGGCCACAGCAATGGTGGTAGCTCAGACAGCCTCAAAGCCTGGACCCTGACTAATAGCATCAGCCTCACCTGAGATGTTGTTTAAGCAGTCATATCTCATAACAGTGTGTCAAGGAATAGCCACAGACCATGTAGTCATCGATTCCAGTTCACACGAGCCCTTACTGGAGTCTCAGTGAAACCAACCTCTTTGTCCCTTGGGACCCCAAACAGCTCATCCACTTCAGCCTAGATTGTTAGAAAGAATACCAAACTTTCAAGTCACTGGTTGTTAAGGCCCTTGTCCACCCAAGGAGTCACTGAATCTAAAGGCCTGGAGGGGGAACCTGCTGGTCTAGTAAAACAAACTAAGTAATCCTGGTGGCTACAGTTTGAGAGCCATTGTTTTGGCTCTCATAACTCTCTGGGTTGAGTCCTTCCAGGTACCACCCACTCCAAGAAATCTATTTAACAGAGGGACTGACATGGAGAGGGGTGTCCAGAAAGGCCGGGTTAGCTTCTATGTACCATGTCAGGTCCTCCCCACCATAGTGCTTCCTCCAGTCACCGAGGCCAGCAACCCTTTCCACACAAGTTGGAAGGCTTCATAGAGACCCTGTTTGGCAGTACACTGCCATGAGCCGCTGCTGTGGCCCTTTCCTGCCTTCTTTATGGCTTCTCTGATGCAGAGGCCTGAGAAGGACAAAGAAATCACTTGGTGCTCACCCAGAACTTTCTGGAAATGTGGGGGGTAGGTGATGCCATTGACTACCCGTGCCCAACGGTGAACGAGGGCTGATAAGTCTTTCCCCTTTCATACCTTGGGCAGCCCCTTGAGATGTGATACACACGATGCCTCTCAAGACCCTTGGGACTGAATGACAGTCACCTATGCTGCTGGCCAACTTTGATAATGTCTTTGAGTTTCCTGTTGCTGTTTCTTCTGTCCCTCGGTACTCTGCTGTAGGATCTCTCTCCAAATAAACTACATGAAAGCCTTTGTCATTGGTTCTGTTTGGAGGAATCTAATTTATATCCCTGGTTATTAGGCACAATCTCGGCCTTTTCCAAGTCAGTATGGCTACTCCTTTGGCTCTCACACTGTCTTCTATCTCAGGTGGCCCTCCTTAAAGGTCTAATCCAAAGCAGCATGCTTCAAGAATTAGATGATCCTGCAGGAGTCTGCATGACATCTCCCACTAGCTGTCATTTTCCTATAAAAACAAAAATAGTAGCTAGAAAGTATATATGTCTTCCTACACGCAGGAGAAGGGGACTGTCTCTGCTATTTCCTCGGCACCTTAAACGGTGCCCGGCACACAGCCCTAAATACGTAACATTTCTCCATTAAATGAGAGAATACTCAAGTATGACAAGACAAATATGTCGAGGCAAGTCAGAATCTAGGCTAAGAGATTCTGGTTGAGGNGGGGGGGGGTGGCATGCATATCTCAAATTTAAATTTTATTTAAAAATTACAAAAATGTTTCCATTCAAGTTGTCTATGAGAAAAGTTAAAAGCAGGAACTTTGTGGTTAGTTGCCAGCTGCCTGATATAATTTATAAAATTGAACAGAATTTAGATGTGTGTCTTATGCCTCTGTAGATCCGGGAGCCTTTCTTTAGGTCCCTTTCTTTAGGTTCTGGTAGTATCATGATTGGCACACTTTCCAAAGCCTTTTTTCTTTGCACACGATGTAAAATGATCCTGTAGATCCCTGTGATGGAGCTCCGAGCATCTCTGCCTTGGTTATTTCGGATATGCTCATCTGTAATTCCCAAGTGTTCTAAAGTGCTTTTCACCTCACTTTCTTCTTCTTTGAGGGTGCTGGTTTCTGACAAATATTTAGGGTCCAGTTGGAAAGGTTCCAAAGGGGTGGGGTACGGCACCCCTCGCATCCACTCGTTGTTCATGATGTAGCTGATCCCATACCTCTCTGTGGGTATAGGCTGAAGGACTCCTCGGATGAGCCGGTGGCAGGGCTCTGACACATGCTGGGGGATGCTGTAGGTACCCTCGAGGATGCTCTTCTTTAGTTTGGCCACTGTTTCTGCTCGAAATGGCATTGTACCCGTCACCATGAAGTACAAAAGGACCCCCAAGGCCCAGATATCCACATAAACACCAACGTAGTGTTCATCTCGGAAAAGTTCGGGTGCAGCATAAGGTGGAGACCCACAGAAGGTGTTCAGCATTTCGCCTTTTTTACTTACGGTGCTGAATCCAAAATCTCCCACCTTCACACATGTGCTGCTGGTATAGAACACATTCTCTGCTTTCAGATCTCTGTGAATAATTTGGTTTTCATGCTGTGAAGGAAACATGGGTGACTGTCAATTTTAAGGTAAATGGCAAACTAGAAAACAGATCAGTTTCCCTGCAGCAGAGAAGTGAGTGACGGTGCTGGCATAGCCACAGAAATTCAATAGGAACAACTTAAATCATATTAGGAAACTCTAACACAACCTTTAACCCAGTGTAATGCCTTTATCCCCACAAGCAGACCAAAGGTTTGAGTCTTCTGTGCGGTGGCGACTGGAATTTGTGCCATGCAGACTCTGGAGTTCGTGCCAGGACAAAAGACCTAGATCTTATGCAACTGCACAAATCTGAAACACAATCAAATAATGAGCCTTTCTTTTGGAGGTCTTACCTGGCTTTTCTGAGTTTTCCCTTGACTGAAACCAAGAGTCAGGAAGTCTTGGGGCCTGCTCCAACCTCCTGGCCATATTCCTTTGGGTGGGCTCATATAATTTAGCCAAAAGGAGGGGGTTGAATTTGGCAGTTTTCTTGCTATGTGTTGTCAGTACATGTCCCTTCCTGCCCTTACACTCTAAGTTCAGGCAATAGTCTTGGGAACTTTGACCTATTTCATTTTAAAGGCTTGGGTAAAGGTTTAATGCCATTTGTCCCAATGAGTCCTTGGGGGTAACAACATAGGCTTTGCAAGCTGGGACTGTTCAAATTTACATTCAATTCCATCAGCATGTCAAATGAACGGCACTTCTTCATAAAATGTGATGCAGGTGCGCACCTTAGAAGTCTGCTGTGAGGACCATTACAACGCTGAATGGGCAGTGCTCGGCATGGTCTTTGCACATAAATTCAATGAGATCTGTGAGTGCCCTTCAGCCTTTCTCTTTTCAGAGGCCAGACTGCAGGGGGAAACGGCAGGACGCAGGGCTTCTGTGGACCCGTGTCTGCCCCATCTGCTGGAGTCCCTGGTGCTCTCCTACCTGACAGCGGGCAGTTACGTACACAAGTACCCGCTATGTGTCCAGCGGTACGGCTGGCCCGAGCAAGCACACAAAAGAAACAGTTCTCGGAGAAGTTAGGTAGTGTGTGTCACAAAATCCAGCTTGATAGAGAAATCATTGGAGAACTAAAGAATGACTTAACTGAGCGTCAATACGTGGGGCAGAGAGTCAGGAAGCATTAAGTGGGGGTGCGGGGAGAAGAGGGAGATGGCGGTCACTGAAGATGAGAAAGTCTGGTGCTAGCTGACCTGAGACTGAAGTGAATTTCAGAAAGGGAGAGGGGAACTGGGCTGGTCGGGAAGTATGGGTAGGACTGAAATGTGAGCTCTGAGATGAGGTAAAAAGGCATCCAGTACAGGAAAGGGGGGCCAAGGAAAGATGACAAGCTAAATGGGTGAGCAGTAAATGAAGGACGCTCAACTGGCTTCTCTGATAGGCTCCTGTCAACTTCTGGAGGAGTCACGAGCCTGCTGGGCACCAAGATCCTGGATGTTGCTTTGGTGGCAAGGACCCTGGTCCCAGCTAAAGTTCTGACTTATAGAAGGGTCAGCTGTCTGCTCTTGCAGAGCCGACCTTCTCTGTGATGTCTATGAGATAACAAATCAAAGCCCCACATCCCCGCGGCAGGCGGAGTGGGGGCCCCTGCTTACCATGTGCTTCACGGCGGACACGATCTGGGAGAAGATGAGCTTGCTTTCTGGTTCAGAAAGCTTCCCCTCAGTGCTAATTTTCCCAAAGAGCTCCCCGCCTCCTGCATACTCCATCACCAGGTGGAGCTTGGACAGGGTTTCCACGACTTCGTAAAGACGGATGATATTGGGATGGTGTAGCTTTTCCATGCTGGAAATCTCTCTGGAGAGCAACCTTTGGGTTTTCTGGTCTAACTTGGTCTTGTCCAGAATCTTAATGGCCACCTTTTCTGGAAAGAAAAAAAAAGAGCTTAAGGGTTTTTTTGTTTGTTTGTTTGTTTTGTTTTGTTTTTAACAAGGAAATTGGTATTTAAAGCTGGAAGTGTTCTGGGAAATCTTTTTATCCTATCAAACATAGAGATTCAGTGGTTCCCAAATCAATGGAAATGAAAAAAAAAATCTCAAGTCTAGTAGCAATATCTACACATAGGTTTTGATGCCAACTCCTATCTCGCAAACGAGTTCTCACTTGTCATCTTCACCTGGGTTTCCAAGTAAAGTTAAAAGTCCTTGGCTTAGCCCAGAGAGCCATTCAGGATCAGAACGGACTTCTGTCTTCAGTGTCAGCCTGTGGCTCCAGCCCAGCTTCCCCTCCAACTTCCTCCTCTAGTCTGTTCTTGAAACAGCAAACATCCAGGCATGCACGGACCACTTCTTTACCCAGATCTCTCTATCACTCTGCTCCTGTTCTTGCCTCAGGTCATCCCTGGTGACCCTGCACAGCTAGCCTCACAATTAATCTATCCTCGCCAGTCTTCCATGGCACCTGCGTAAGGTGACTGTGACACCCAGGCTCTGGTTTAGAGCACCCATGTTCTGCTGTCTCAGCTCCCCAGCCTATAAATGCCGTCTTCCCTATTATCTGCCCTCTCCCTGTAAGGATTATGCTTTATTTTACTTTGTGCCTGACATACAAAGTCCGAGACACGCAGACATACTCTTTCTATGCTGTGTTGGTGAGGGTATGAAGGGATTGGCCCATCCCTGTGCAACTGGAGGGAGTACTTCATGGTGCAATAGTTCTGGATAGCATTTTAGTTTAGTACAATGTGTTGAAATCCTGAAGATGATTACATCCTTTAATCCAGCCATTCACTTTTAGCAATGAATCTTAAAGAAATAATTTGATGAATGTACAAGGGTGCCTAGGTTACAGTGAATAGCAAGTATCCAGCAAGAGGTGGTTAAAGTGTAGTTCATCTTTGTTTATAACAATAAGCCCCAAAGTGACGTCAATCTGTACTTACCGATGTGAAAAGACATTAAATATGTAAGGGACATAGGAAAAACACAAATATTCACTCATAGAGAAAAAATATGGTGATATATCTTATTAAAATGTTTAGATGCTTTTGGGGGTTGGGGTTGATTTAAGACAGGGTCTCTCTAACAGCTCTGGCTCTCCTGGAACTTGCTTCATAGACCAGGCTGGACTTGAACTCACAGAGATCCACCTGCCTCTGTTTTTTGAGTGCTGGGATTAAATGCATGCACCACCACCACCCACCTGGCTCTTTTTTTCTTTTTTAAGAAAGGGTCTTGTGTAGCCCAAAATGGCCTTGAACTCACTATATAATTAAAGATAACCTTGAATATCTTACCTCTTAATTCATCTATCAAGTGCTAAGATTACAGGTGTGTGCTACTAACGCCTACTTTTTGTAGGGCTAGTGACTAAAGCGGGGTGGTGGGGGGCTTTGTGTACGCCATGTGAGCTCTTTGCCAAATGAACTACACCCCAACTCTGAAAGGCTTATCTAAACAGATAGTTCTTCCATAAATTCTGTGTATTAATTGCTAATGCTTGTAATTTTTCTACAATAAACATAGAGCATGTGACGAAAATGGTTACGATTAGAAATAAATGAATCTTGAGTTCATAACACAGCTTCATTCTGTTGTTCGAATTTGGCCAGACTATCCAGAAAGCAGTTAGCAGACAAGCAAAAAGGGACGGCAACAGACTGGCTGTTTGACCTACTGGCAACACACCTGCTTCGAAGAACTTTGGTACAGTGTTATTGGCATGAAAATAGATGCTGCATGCTCAAAGCAGGAGTCTTATTAGCGTGTTAAAGGTCAATTCAGCTTCTGAAATGGACTGAGGTAGTGATGGTGTCTAGTGTGTGGGAGTGCTGCTTCTTTTGGAAGCAATATTGAGCAGCCAGGAAGCAAGCCATGAGTAATTAAGTCCCAGCTTGGCTACTGAGAAAGCAAATGGGCTTCCTCACCGACATCCTCTGGGCATTCTTCTTCCTCGGTCACATCTGTTCTACCTTTCAGTGGTTAGCACTGATTGCCTCTCTCTGTTTCCCTGAACCAACAATCCATACAGTCTGTATAGCCCATCCAGGAGAGTTTCTATTGCGGAGCTAAAATTCCACCTGCTGGACCCACAGTCCCTGCAGAAGGGGTTTCTCCTGCTATCTCCTTTCTCCTTGTCACAGGCTCCTGTAACCTCAGCTCTGTGACCACTTAGCTCCATGCACTGTGAATGTTCGACAATAGGTGGTAGTGGGGATCCCGCTTTATCAGAGAAGGGTGGGACAAGTGCTGCTGGAGGGAGTGCCTCTTGAGATTCTGCTCCTCTGTGTTAAATCACGTGACAGCTGTGCTTTGCATTAGAACACAAAGGTAGAACCACATAAAACATTATTAAAGCCGGGCATAGTTTTGCACACCTTTAATCTCACTCAGCACTTGGGAGGCAGAGTCAGGCAGATAACTGTGATTTCAGGGCTAGACTGAT
>LOEQ01000867.1:210545-229052 GCA_001685075.1 Bramus lutescens
GGGGGAGCATGCTGAGGTCATCAGAGGGGCAGCCATGCTATCAGCCTCACTCAGACCCCCTGAGAAAGCAGAGGGCCTGTAGACAGAACTGAGTCCAGAGACCAAAGATGGACAACTGTATCCGTCCAGGTTCCGAAAGCTTGCAGGCTGGTGAAGACATCAGTGTGCAGGAGGAGGGAAATGGAACACAGAACTCCACATCCTCACCCTTGTAAAGTGTCTCTTCTGATCCTCGTGTTTTAGGGGGTTACTGAACTTTGGGGGGTGGCTGAGCATGAACTCTTACAGCCAGTTGGTTATATTTGTCTCTGAAGTGAGGCAGTGTGACTATTTCCAACGAACACCTTAGTGACCACACTGTCACTTCAGGCAACTCATGTTAATCTGAAAATGCAAATTAAATGTAAAGTGCTTAATTTGGGGGATTCTGCTCTAAACCTGGGTCATCAGGACTGAACTGCTGAACACCTATCCGGTTGGTGTCTGAGCACTACTGTTCAATGAGTAGGGGAGACATAAGCCTTGTAATGCAAACGCTGTACCAACAGATCTGCCGCCACACTCTAGGCCCAAGCCTAAAGCACCACGGGAATTGAGTGGGAAAACCCTCTAGGAATAAGCACCCAATTTACTACTTGGAGCAAATATACATCTGTTTTTAAAAGTTTGCTATATGCAAAATCTCTTGCAAGATGCAAAGCACTATTCATCTAACAGTTCAGTCCCAGTGAGCTGTCTTCCTCCGTGTTTCCAGTCAAATCCAGTTGCGTTCCGAACATGCTAGTCTTTTGGGAAAGGAATGCGAGTTCTAACTAGCCCTCTAACGTGTCAAATATGGAAACTTTAACCCTTTCAGCTGCCTTTGCCTCTGATCTCTATGTTGTGATCACAACCCTTACTATACTTAAGCTTTCATACCTTGGCTCACTGCTCACGACACTCATAGGTGGTGACCAATGTGTCTGCGGTCACGTCAGGGTTAACACACACCCACAGCTCAGTCTGAAACACAGGTGTCACAACTCCTCAGGGTTTTCTAACTTCTAAGAAAATATAAATGAGCTTTGTTTTCAGTAGGCACTCAACTACACAACAAAGCAAACATACTTACGGCCCTGAGGTTTGAGCTTAATACAAACAAACAACTCTCATATTCCCATTTCAATCTGTTGAGTGACTTCAAACACCTCTTCAGAATACTTTGTGATTTGGTACCATTTAATATCAAATATCAGGATTATCAAAAGTGTTATTTGGACTGATCCTTTAAACTTAAAAAAGTGGAGAAAATTGTTTAAAATAGGCACTACTAAAAAAATACCACTTTTTGTTGTGCCGTTAAAAACTACAAATAGGGGCTGGAGAGAAGGCTCAGCAGTTAAGAATGCTGGCTGTTCTTCCAGGGCACCCAGTTTGATTCCCAGCACCCATGTGAAAGCCCACAACTATCTCTAACACCAGTTCCAAGAATCTTCTGGCTTCTGAAGCATCAGGCATGCACATGCTGCGCATACATACAAGCAAAGCACCCACACATACAGAAGAATGAAATCATTAAAAAGAAAAAAAAGAGTCATGAACACATAATTTTAAAGTTTACTTTAAAATGTAAATATTTCCCAGTATATAACAGGTAAAGAAAATAGCATATTGATTTTGTGGTTGTTATGTTTTTATTTTCGAAGTAATACTGATTAAAAATATTTACACACCTACTTTTAAGTCCACAGTTTAGCACTCTTATTTGTATGGCTTTAAAAGTTATAGCACAAAATCTTTACATTAAGGATTGGGGAAAGAGCCCATTCAAAACAAAGCCTGATATATACATACTTTCCTCTGTACATTAATTTTAAAATGATGCTCATCTAGCTTTTTTTTCATCTGGTGGTAAAATACTAGTGCAATTTCTCATCAAAATAAAGTTTACCACAGATGCAAATGAATTTTTCCAATTGAAAATGGCCCTTCAGCTGCCGTTAAATGAAAAATTTTCAATATAACTTAAAGGAAAAAGAATTGGTAGTTGTCATTATAAGCAAAAATTTCAAGGCCCAGAGCAGTTTACAATGCTCCTTAAAACACAAACTTTGAAAGAACCAGAGATGTTTTACTGAAGTTTTGTTGGTTTTTGAAAAGGCACAAGGGTGGTTGTTTTTGTTTTTTTCCTTTTTTAACATTCTAGAAATTCTGCCACCACCATTTCTGTTTTGGAGACAGCATTTGTAACCGCTGGATAGACAAGAATGTTGTTCAAAATAAAGCCAGCCAGACCCCCAAATGTTAACTGCACAGTAACAATGCACTTCCCACATGCAGCCTTGTGGTGCCTACATACTCAGTTTCCTAACATGCATTAGAATACAAAGATACGTATTCTAATGGTTTATATGATTTTATAATATGCAAAGAATTTAAGGAAGGAGATGACCTGGGGAAAAGAATATGGAGACCCTTACCACAATGAAAATAGATGCATTCGTACCCAACTATATAATAAGAATATAATTCATTTAAGTTACCAGAAATATACTTCTCAAAGCTCTTACTCATTATGAGAAATATTCCCACTCTGCGGCATTAACTGGAAGGAAGGACATCAGTCTGTTTCCATAGAAACAGTTCAGCACAACAGGAAGTAGTTTTAACTTTGGTCCACTTATCTGATAGCTTAAGGTCACACTGCCCATCAGTTTACCCCAAATGTAAATTTAAAAATATAATTGTTATTTCATTCTAAAACTGGCATAGATGTTCTGTCATTCTCTGCTTTTCCAGCTTGGGAATACTCTCTTGGTTTGGTCTCTAACCCCTCATCATTTTCGTGATCTTCCATGGCAGCCTCAGTAGCATCTCCATGGCTAGGCTCACTCTCCTCTTGGCTCATGATTTCGGGGGTCATGTGATCCAAGTCAGCTTCTAGAAGCTCAGTTTGTACTTCAACTGGCATCTGATTCACCCGTTCAACGTGCAGCTCTTCCACATGCACTTCAGTACCCTCTTCAGTCTGAATCCGACCCACTTCCAGATAGCTCACTTGGACCTGCTCTGGAAGCTCACTTACGTGTGACTCATGCACTTGGCTGTCCTGGAGCAGATCTGGATGGACTTGTTCCACAGTTACTTGAGCTGAGTCCACCTGGACCTGAAGCAGTGGCAATACATGCACCTTCCCAACTTGCTCTATAATTGTCATTGACGTCACTGGTTCAGTCTGGACATGTGTTTCTACTGAAAGGACCTCTTCGGTCACAATACGTTCTGAAATATTGTGAGCATCACTAAGATGCCTCCTTAATTCATTTCCTTGCATAAACCACAAGTCACATAAAGTACAATGGTTGGGTTTATCTCCAGTGTGTATTACCAAGTGATCTTTGAACTGGTCCCAGCTGTTAAACACACTGTTACAGACCTGAAATCACCAAACATAATATGTTAATAATACTTATAATCAAACTGAAGTAAATGTGAATACATTTATTCTCCATAAAATATACTAAGGGGTTGAGGTTATTTAAGTGAGAATCTGCCAAGCATAAACAAGGCACTGTACTGTCAATGTAAGCATCGACAAACAATGACAAAACAAACAAACAAACAAAACTCACAAAGAATAGAATAGAAGGGCTGAATGTACTGCTTAGTGGTAAGAGTATTTGCCTACTATATGGGATGTCCCGGGTTTAATCCCTAGGACTGGAGAGAAAAAAAAAAGAAAACACAAAAACCACACAAAACACTACCACCCACACTGGTAAACTGACATCACAAAAATATTCTGAATATAGTTTCCAGTGTACCAAGTGCAAAGCTATTTTACACACTTGGTTTAATTTGATCTTTCAGCCCATACACCTAACAATTTACTAGATTCTGGAAACATTTTAGCATTGTTCCCTGTTAAGTATCAAATATAAAGCAACAATACTGTAGCTTTCCTCACAGCTTCAAAATTTAGATCCACTACATTATTTGGGACAAAAAACATATACTAATCATGGGAGACACAACTTGCCTGCTTTCCCTGTTGCTCTCCCAGATGCTAATGAGTGTCCCTATGGTTAGGAATAACTAATTGTGGGAAGGCAAGATGGTAAAAGCATGAGCCACCAAGTCTGCGCACCTTAGTTTAATCTCTGGCACCCACATGGTAAAAAAGAGAATAAACTCTTGGAAATTGTCCTCTGACCTCCATGCACTGCAGCATGTGTGCCCAACTGACAATAAGTAAATAAATTAAAGCACCCAAACCTATTATTCCCCCAAACCAGGCAGGTGTAGTGGAACATGCCTCAGCACTCGGGAGACAGAAGATTGTAATTCAAGGCCACCCTCAGCTGCGAAATGAGTTTGAAGCCAGCCTGGGCTACGACTGTCTTTAAACCTGCATGTCCATAAGCACTTCTGTGGTTTTAGACTACTATTTAGGGCAACTAGGGCTGAATGAAAGCAAACAACAAAAATATTCTATAATCATTCAGAATTAGGTGGCACACACTTTAATACCAGCACTCAGGAGGCAGAGGCAGGAGGATCTCTTTGAGTTTGAGGCTAGCTTGATCTAAAAAGAGAGTTTCAGGGTAGTTAGTGCTGTTACAGAGAAGCCCTGTCTCGAAACCTGCCCCCTACCCCCCAAAAAAACAAAAACAAACACCCTAATAACCCATACAAAGTAAACAGCCTTTTCTTTACTCCCAGGTCTTTCCTCGGCTCTGTTTGCCTGAGATGGTGATACTCTGACTCAGAGTTGCATGCTGATTCACCACTGCAACTTGTATCAAAAGTATACGTGCTGCCGGGTGGTGGTGGCTCTAATCCCAGCCTTTAATCCCAGCACTCAGGAGGCAGAGGCAGGCTGATCTGTGTGAGTTTGAGGTCAGCCTGGTCTATAAGAGCTAGTTCTAGGGCAGGCTCCAAAAGCTACAGAGAAATCTGTCTCAAAAAAACAAAAAAGAAAAAAAAAAGGCCATGAGCTCCACCTACCCTACCAGACACTACAGTGACACAGGCAGGCAGTGCAACAGGAGACTGTCATCTACAGAAGTACACGCAAGAGCCGCACAAGCTAGAAAACAACAACAACAACAAAACCCTCAGTGTTTATAATTTTACAATTTTGGTTTTGCCCAGATTACAGCTGCTCTGAGGCCACACACCGGACCCAGCCATGAGAGGATCAATTTTGATTACTATTGGGACCACATGGTTACACTGTGACCTGGGAGCTGAGGTTTGCTGCTGCCCAGTGTCACAAGAGAACATTCTACTGGGTATCACTAATTCAGGAAAAGATCAGATTTTGAAATTCCAAGAAAGTTTTGCTGAACACATACAGCTTTTTGCACTACTGTCAAGTCAAGAACTTCTGAGTCAACCCTGTGAGTCAAAGATTATTTACTCTGCACTTCTAATGACTGCAAGTAAGTTCTTATTGTGAGAACAAAATACACCCACACATACCTGGCATTCGTAAAGCTTCTTCCTTCCCTTTTTTGCCCCTACTCCAGTTTGGCATGCAGTGAGGTGACATTTGAGAGTGCTATTTCTAGCAAACCGCTCATGACAGTTTGAACATTCAAAAGGTTTTTCACCTATTGCAAGAAAAAAAATATATATTGATAAACTGGGAACATCAGCAAAGGCAAGGATGAGAGTTCATCATTTTGGCTATTTTTTTCTTTTTTCTTTTGCAGTGCTGGGGATTGAACCACACACAGGCTTCATGCATGCCAGGAAAATGACCTACCACTGAGGCACACCTTTGGCTAACTTTAAGGTCCTACTTCTTTGAAACAGGGTCTATTATGTATCTCCGGCTGTCCTGAAACTCGCTTTGTAGACCAGGCTGGCCCCCAATTCCTCTGCTCCCAAGTGCTGTGATTAGAGGTGTGTACCCCTAACCCAGATCATATTCATCTTCCCCCTTCCTCCGTGTGTGTGTGTGTGTGTGTGTGTGTGTAGGGTGGGGGCAGGATTTGCTATGTATACCAGGCTGTCCTCAAACTCTTATAGTCACTCTTCTGAGAATGTAGGCGTGTGCCACCACACACAGCTTTCCGTTTTCTGTTTTTAAATACAGTCTCCCTATGTTCCCTATGCTGGAATTGAACTTAAAGTCTGCTTCAGCCTCCCAAGTGCTACAACTACAGGAATGAACCAAATGTCTGACTTAATTAACACATTCTTAAGAAGGGGAACACAATTTATAACGCATATACTTTAGCATACCTAAAACTATTTTTCCTTAGATAAATATCACAATCAATCTCTGCTTGATGAAAATATAGAACTATCCTTTTGCTAAGCACCTTTTCTTTTTTCTTTTGCACTTACCATGTACCAGAGCATACTTTAGGTGATGACAATAAAATAATAAAGACAGGGATGCACAGATCCCCAATCTCAGTTTAGGAGAGGCCAAGGCAGAAGATTCTGAGTTTGACACAAATTCAGGCAACACAGCAAGATGCTGTCTCAAAAAGCAATAAAGCATGGTGGTGAACGCCTTCAATCCTAGCACCAGGGAGGCTGAGATGGTTAAGTTCCAGGCCAATGATGACTACACAGTGAGACAATAAGCTGATGCCTTGAACACTGTCATGAAAATAAATCCAAATCACTGGAGACTTGAGCTAAGGATGTAAGGCAGGGCAATTCTGCCCGGAACAGAAAGACCAAAGGGAGTTGATTTTGGCCAGAGCCCAGGTATAGCACTGCAGAATGGGTGAGTAAGGACGGAGTAACTGACTATAACTCCCGATCTCTGGCTTAGCAGGCCACCCAGTATCAAGAACCAAGAGGGCAGGAGTTTAAATGAAGTGTCAAGTGGGGATGTAAGGAAAGACCATGAAGTCAGTGTGTTTGCAAAATAGCATGAAGACCTGGGTTTAGTCCTTAGCACCACATAAATTGGGTGTGGGGGGTCCGCATTTGTAATCTCAGTACTTGGGAGGGGGAAGCAGTTACATCTTAAGTACAAGATCATCCTGGACAATATATTTACTGAATTCAAGGCCACTTGGGCTTGAAACTGTGTCTCAAAAAATAGAGGCTAGAGAGAGGGCTCAACAGCTGCTCTTCCAGAGGACACGAGTTTGATTCCCAGCACACATGGCAGCTTACAACCATCTAATAATTCCAGTTTCAGGAGATGCCTTCTAGCCTCTGTGTGCACAGACTGACTTACATGCAGGCAAAACACCCATACATATTTTTAAAAAGAGAGAGAGAAATTAAAAAAAAGAATTTTAAAAGGCACTCAAAGCAGAGTAGAGATTCCCAGGAGATATAGTTGTATAGACAGTTCTGGAGAATGTCTGTATACAGAATGGACTGATACATAGATAAAAGGGTCATTTCCAGTGGCAATGAATACTTCCAAGATGAATCAAAATGCTCAGTGTGCTATATAACCACACAATACTGAACAGATTCTAGAGAAACCCCAAGTAAGACAGCAGAGAGAGGAGCTAACCATGGAAACAGAACTGCTGAAGAATACCAAGGAAAATTATAGTCGGCAGTCCAGTGGGATCAGAGGCCAGGCTTAGCAAGAATGGAGAAGTTAATGAGAAGCACAACAGTAAAAACAGTAGAGTATTTTTTTAATATGTATTTATTTATTTTAGATACAATATTCTGTCTGTGTGTATGTCTGCAGGCCAGAAGAGGGCACCAGATCTCATTACAGATGGTTGTGAGCCACCATGTGGTTGCTGGGAATAGAACTCAGGACGTTTGGAAGAGCAGGCAATGCTCTTAACCTCTGAGCCATCTCTCCCAGTAGAGTATTTTTAAATAAAGCCTAGAAGTAGGGCTGAGGGTGTGGCTCAGTGGTAGAGTGCTTATTTAGCATGCTCAAAGCCCTGGGTTCAACTTACAGAAACATACACACACTCACTCTTTAAGAAGAAAAAGGACTGGAAGGTTTCTAATCAGTGAGAAATCACCATCTATTAACTTTCTGTGGGGGAGAAGGTGGGAAAGAGGAAAGAAGGGTTTCAATAAAGATGGACATAGTTCAAGTTGCAAGATTCAGCATTGGCCTTTGAAGAAAAATCAAGCTGTTGGAGATGTGGGTAAAAAGAGCTATGCTAACTCAAGAGTGGAGGGAAGGGTCTTGAATACACACAACAGGAATTCTGGAGAAGCAATTAGAAAAAGATATCAGGCAAGAAATTACCTCAGTTAAGGTGTGAGGCAGCACTTTCTCCAGCACTGTTCTCTAACAAGGAAGGAAAAATACAAGTAGGGGCCTTCTATGCAAGAAAAGATACGACAAGGTTCAGGTTAAGAGAGAAATCAGAAATATTATAATAAACTGATGGGGAAGGATGAGGTGAAAGGCTTGGACGTGGAGGAACAACAATTGTCAAGCAAGAGTATAAGGATTCAAAGACAGCAGAGTGTTTGCAGAGCACAGAACCTAGATGTCAGAGGCTTCACTACCCCAGCAACAAGGACATGTTGGATATATATGACCAAAATATTCATGTAGATTGACATAAGTTACCAAGTCACATGTTCTTCTCCCAATAAAGTCAATATAGCTTTTGTACAGTTTGCACATGATAAAAAAAAAAAGTAGGCAATACCTAACTACCCAGAATTAATGTTGATATGAGAACATTTTAATTCAAGAAACATTGAGAAATATGATCAACAAAATGATTATGTTTTATCAGTGCGTAATTTTTCACTACTAGTGAAAGCTATAAGCCTTTTGAAAAGGCGATATGAGGGGCTCAGGAAGATGCCCAGAAAGTGCCAGCAGTGGAAGCCTGAAGACCTGAGTCTGCACCCAGCGTTCACCCATGAACCCAGCTGTGGAGAGCACAGCTGGGACTTCAGCCCTGGAGCTGATGTGGTAGCAGGGTGTTCACAGGTAGCTCTCTGGAACCAGCTAGCCAGCCGGCGGGTGAGCTTCAGGGTCAGAGACTCGAAAATAAGGTGGAGAAAGTCACCTGAAGTTGATTTCTGGCTTCCACAGCGCATATACACAGAAGTGCACTCACTCACATGTGCCACATTCACACACCTACGCAACACACAGACACACACAAGTGCTCATACATACGTAGTGAAGGAGGAATAAAAAGCAATCTGATGTTTGCCAAAATTTTCTTTAACCTGGAAATTCTGTTCTTAAAAGAAATAATTACATAGGCCAGCAAGAGGGCTCAGCATTTGTTATGACTGATGAACTGAGTTCCGCCCCCGGAACCACTGCAGAAGGAAGGAACCAACTCCTGCTAGCTGTTCTTTGATAGCCACACTCATGTGGTGGCAAGTGCACACATACCTGTAATAAAAAGCCTTTCAAACTACATTATGAGCATGTGTAGAGGGATAAATGTACAAGGATGCTTACTATGCCACTCTAGTGGCAAACTCTAGTGAAAACCTTGTGTTTACTCAGAGCTACAATGATATGCACTAAAATAATATGTAGCCACAGTTTAAAAAAAAAAAAAAACTCATGTTTCATTTGCAACCCCAGCACTTGGGAGACTGAGGCAAAAGGATCAGCTGAGCTACATGAGAACTTGCCAAAAACAACAACAACAACAAAACCCCACAAAAACAAGAAAGGTGAGTCTAAAATGAAATGGTATAAATCTGCTGCTTGCACTTTTATTCCCAGAAGTGTGTGCTTATGGTCACTTGATAATGCCAGCAATATGCCTGAAGGTTAGAGGCAAACATTCTCTACCACTGCCCTACTGATCCTGCCCTGCCCCAAATGGTAGTGCCAAGTGCTTTGTATGCCCAAGCAATACTCTCCAGTTAAGTTATTCCCTGGAGCCAGGAGCTACTTTTAAGAGATGTAGAATAGGACTGGAGACATGGCTCAGTGGTTAAGAGCACTGGTTGCTCAAAACCATCTGTAATGAGATTTGGTGTCCTCTTCTGGCCTACAGGCAGACACGCAGGCAACACCATATACGTGCTGCAATAAATAAATGAATGAATGAATAAATAAATAAATAAATATTTTAAAAAGATCTAGCATAAGTAGGAAAGAATCACTTTTCCCTGCATGCCACTTGAGCTGTTTCTAAACAATTAGTTGAAATCTAGAAATAGTCATATGACTTTTGGGGTGGGGGGTTGAGAAAAGGTTTCTCTGTGTGGCCTTGGCTGTCCTCGAACTTGTTCTGTAGACCAGGCTGGGCTTGAACTCAGAAATCCACCAGTACTGGGATTAAACGTGTGCACCACACTGCACAGCTGACTTTTTCTGAAAGACATGTAGACCGTTAAACTTCAGTCTATCTGTGGGATGTGTACAATTATCCTTAATGCAAAGAAAGGGGCCTCAGTATAAAATGACCCACACGTTCATCAAACTGGTAATTGTCAGGATTGAAGCCAGAACTCAACTGTGATTTTTATTTTCTGATTCTCCTTGGAAAGTAGGGAACAACTACTTAAAAACATGTTCAAGTCACCTCAAGGTTCTTATTCAAAAGGGTCTGGTATTCTTCTGCCAGTCACAAAGTCACTCCAACATGAAGGTCAGAGGTCACCAAATCCCGTGGGCCCTGTCACCACTGCTGCAGTTATCTCATCTCCCATTCTTAAGATTGTTCCAAAAGATTTTTTCATCAGAGTCAGCAGGTTTTATTTCACATCAACCTACTGTGCCAGTCACTGCTCTAAAATAGAAACCTGACCCTTCTGCTCCCATATTTAAGCCTACAAGGCAACGTTCGTTCAGCTTGCTTCTGTACTAAGTGGACCCTACAGTGAGCATATGGTTCTAGAATTTACAAGTAATAAAGTTAAATAAGTTAACTTTGATATCTCACATGAAGTTCTTCAGCCCTATAGTCACGCTGCTCAATCAAAAGCACAGGATGGAAGTCCCTTCTCTCACTGCTCACACTTATTTCACCCATAAACCATTTGTAGATCCTCCATATGTCACCCAGGCGGCTTGCTCTAGCAATCTCTTGGTATTCCTTTACTTTGACCCAACTCTACAGTCAGCCACCCTTCTACTAGTAATGTAAACAACTTGCTTTCATGCTTTCCTCTATGTCTGTGTCTTCTTTTGATTGAAAACCTGTTCCCACACTGCTTTTCTTGTGAGTCATCATCACTGGGACTGCATCTGATTCCTCAATTTCTATTAGTGAGCTAAAAGTGACTTTGGGCAGTGGGGTAATTAGGAAAGGAGNAGGGAGGGAGGGAGAGTCTACATGTAATAAGACTTGGGCACAACTGTCTAGAAACCCAACCCTTAGCAGCTCGCAGTAACTGCTTTCTCTTACTATATGGGGTTTAGAGCCTAGTAAAAATTTAAGTCATTGGCAGTAGGTTCTGTGCTTGACTTAGGACATCTAGCAAGGAATACTCGGGGAGTTAAAGCAAGGACAAGGAATTAAATGTATGGGGGTGGGAGGGTAGGGAAATGGCACAGAACTACAGTGACCAAAGAAAGACTTCTTGGGATCTCTTCAAGAATGGGACAGTTCTTAGAAGAAAGATTATGCCTCACCTCCCTTGGCTGTCCACTAGTCCTGAGATATTTGCCACTAAGAGAGGTGGAGGACGACAGACACAGATAACTATCTTTTTCTGGCTCAAAAATATATTATGACTTCTTGAAGTAATGTGTCTGCACAGACAACAGGGCCTGAGTTGCACCCCAGACACCATGCAAAAAACCAGGAAGGGCAGTGTGAGTATGGAGCCCCAGCACTTGGCCAGGGGGAGAAGTGCGGGCAGATCCCTGAACAGATTCAGTGAGGCTCTGCTTCCAAAAATAAAGTTGAAAAGCAATTACTGAGGAAAAACCCATCCATCTCTGGCTTCCACACATGCAGGAGCACACCAGGTATGCACATACCCACACGTCCATTCAACACCCACAGAATACAGCACACACTCTCAAGACGATTAAATGTATGGCCCCCCAAATGGAGAAAAAAATATAAAAATGTTAAGATTGCTTATAAATATGTCTATGTAACATTAACATGGGAAAAGAAAAATAGAATAAAGTCATACTATAATTAGGATTTAATAATTCACAGTACTTAGCAAATAAATGTTTTGCATTTTTCTTTGAAGAATATAAACAAGGGTAATACATAAGAGTGACAATCATATTCAAAGTTGACAATGATTTGTAATTTAACATCAAATATTTCAGCTGGGCAGTGGTGGCTCACTGCCTTTAATCCCAGCAGAAGCAGGTGGATCTCTGTGAGTTCAAGGCCAGCCTGGTCTATAGAGTAAATTCCAAGACAGGCTTCAAAGCTACACAGAGAAACCCTGTCTTGAAAAACCAAACACACAGGATTTAGACTTCAAGCGAATGTAGAAAAAATATACTTCAAAGTATTTGCTAATTACCTGTATGTTTTCGAAGGTGTTCTTTAAAGTGTCCAAAGTGGTCAAACTGTTTGTCACAGTACTGGCAAATGTGAATTTTCTTCCCAGCTCTTTGCTTCTTACTCAGCCCACCTTCCTCGAGGTGGTAGCAGTTTAGGTGCTGCTTCCAAGCACTCTCGCGGAGATACCTTTTATTGCATATGTCACACTTGAAACTCTCAGTGGAGTGTGATTTCATGTGCTCCTTAAAATGGTAAAACAATTTAAAGGAACGGTTACATTTCTCACAGTGGAACAAGTCCTTCACATGTGACAGCTGAAGCTCCACAATTTCAATGCCTTCTACCTGTTTGCTCATGGGGTCGGGTGCACAGTCATCTTCACTAAGCTGTCCTTTGCCTTCACCTTGGCGGTACTTGCTGGTAATGTCTGCCAGCAGTGCGAGAGCAGAGTCATCCGAGGAGCCTGCGCTCTGAATGTACTTTATAGACTGCTTAGCGGAAGCAACCTCCTCCAAAGTTTCCATGCTTTCATCTTCTACTTCAATCGTGCCTTCAGCAATCTCCACCTCAATTTCCACAGGCTCTGATCCTGCAGATGGCAAGGATTCAGTGATAACATTCGAAGTTTCTGCAATCTTTCTTTTTTTCGCCTCATTTTTCCCTGTGGAATTTTCCTCTAAGGGAGCGGAATTTTCTTTGTTCCTGAAAAGTATAAATTAAGAGCTTTAAAAAAAAACTATGAAAATAAAAATTAAACTAAAATCTATAAAATCATAGAATTCTTTGAAAAAATAAACTAAATTTATGTGGAATGCAGAAAAAAATTGGATAGCCTATACTGATCAATTTTAAGATTTCCTAAAAGCTATAATGATTAAGGCAATGATGATATTGTACAGATATGCAAAGGTTAATGGAACATGACAAAGTCCCAAAACAAATACTTACGAAATTAACTTCTGAAAAGAAAATTGTTCAGAGTGACTCAATGGAGACTCTTTTTGAAAATGCTGATGCTTAGCTGGGCAGTGGTGCTGCACACCTGCAATCCCAGAAGGCAGAGGCAGGCGGATCTCTATGAGTTTGAGGCCAGACTGGTCTACAGAGCGAGTTCCAGGACAGCTAGGGCTGTTACAGAGAAACCCTGTCTCAAAAAACAAACAAACAACAAAAACCCAACAATAACAAAGTGGTGATGATGGAATACCTGGTATGTGTATCAGAAAATAAGTTTAAACCTTTAAACTCAGATCATTTATAAATAAGAACTCTAATTGGATCACAGATTAAAATGGGAGAACTAAAATTATTAAATTTCTAGAAAACAAGGGGAAAAGTCTTAGCCAGAGGCCCACCAACCTCCCCACTGCAAATCATCGTGCTGAAATTACAAGAAAGCCTATAAGATACAGTACTGTGACAACAGGGCATCAAATGTGCAGGGTGGGCTCTTTAAAAAGAAATCACTGCAAATCAAGCCTGAAACAAGCCAGAAGGCATGCATCTGTCATCCTCATCTAGAAAACAACAGAGAGGAATGCTCAATCAGAAGCTCCAAAACCTGAAAGCGAAGATTTCTTACTGCTTGACAGAGGTGTTTAGGTGGGCTGAAAACATGTAGCTTCTAGGGTGCTTGAAACCAAAAGCAGATGTGCCTTGTGTACTGGCAGTCTGTCACCACCCACATCTGTCTCTACCAGATTCTCCCTTCCCCTCTATCCTGATTTCAGCTGCTTTAAGGAAAAACAAAATTCATGGTGGAGCAAAAATCTTTACAGACATGGGAACTAAGGAACTAGGGCAAAGGGAGGCAGTTTCTAGTCAAAACTGAGGTTTTAGACTTGAGATCCTCGTCACAATTGCAAGCTACAATTCCTCTAAAAAGAAGCAATTAGCATGCTGCTGGTCACATACTGGAATTGACACCCAACCTTTGGAAAGTTGAAGTCTGCCAGTCTAAAAGTCTCATTTCGTATCCAGTCAACCAGACTTTGTGATTAATATGGTAACAAGTGTCCCACAAGTATCTGTGGTCAGTCAGTCAGGAAGAAATGCTTAATTTGACAAAGCAGCTGGCTTTCCGTTGCAGGTGCTCAGCCTCCACCAGATTTATGAAAGTCAAAACACACACAGCATCTAAGGTTGGTAGGCTGTCCTCACAGCTCTTGCCAACATTCTTCATGATTTATCTTGCTATATTTTTACTGACACACAAGCTGTTGCCAGTGGCTTAACTATTTGGTGAGCTAACTTGAAAGGCAGGGCACACTCAAGACACCTACTTCCAAAGCCACAATCACAGGAAAAAGAGAGAAATTTCCTGAGTTGAGGTCCATGTATATTATAAATGGCTGTTCTCAATAAGACTAACTGTAAGCAGTCTATTAAACAAGTCTGCTTTGCCCAGACTGCCACCATTACACCAAGAGCCAACATCCTGAATGTGTTAATACATTTGTTATCAGACTGGTCTTAAAAGAAAAGACGCTTTCTGATGTAGACTTCACATCTGACTTCTGCTACCTCCTAAGAGAGCGCCTGTCTTACTGTGAAGATGTGATGTGGCTCCACACAGGATGCTACTACTTACTGACTGACACTGATCTGGGAGCTATGTGTGTGGTGGCTTCACCCTGATAAGCTTCTCAAGTTATTCTTCTGCTGCTCCAGTCTGACCAGCTGCTTCAAGGCTCAGAACTGCTCCATGAATACCATGTCACGCCTGGCTTCCTGGACTAGCTACAGTCTGAAAATGGTGCCTCTTTTAAATCACAAAAGCACTGTAATAACTGGATAATAGAAAGAGGTTAGTCTCTTATGCTTCCTACCTCCCACAGATACTGATATGCAAATTATTACAATAACCTCAAACACTGACTCAAATAGTTTCCCACTCAACTTCCCTCACCTCCTCCTCATCCAAAAATCTGAGTAAGGCAGGTTGATCGCCAGATTCAGCTGTCCCCACACAGGGGTCACCTCTTCTCAGCTGCTTCTTGAGTAATGAAGATGACAGAAAGGATTGGAAGCTCCTGTAAACCTAAATAGTCAATTTAGGATTCTGCCCTGGATAGTCTTTGACATTATTTTTCTCCAATAGCAATACTGGAACAAAGTAGTTACCTCTTCCAGGAAATAGTCAAATATGGGCTTAAAGGATTCAAACTTAATTCTAGTTTAGTTATCCGGATTCTGTTATTAGAATGACACCATCTTATAAGAACAAATTAGCTCATTTATAATGGCACACATGAGGGCAAGTGGGTCTCCAAATTTTCTGTAAAAATGTTCTTGAAACATTTCCTATGTAAGTTCTGGGTAGGAGTGGATGACTAACACCTAGAACAGAGTAAGCTACAGTTGCTATGCTAGGACATTGGGTGGGGTGGAGGGCAAGCAGCAACCCCAGGACCCGGAGAGACGGTATTTTTACATCCAGAAGGTATGTGGGAGAACCATTAAATCTTTCAGAACCCAGGATCACAACATGGACAACCACCACTCAGGTGCTATTCAGGTGTCTGTGATAAATAAGAAAGACTAAATGACTGACCGCCTTTCAGACAGCCCTCCAAACACTCCAGCTAGATTCAAGCATTCTCTCTGAACTGCAGGCAATGACAACTTGTGTCCCTAGTGAAGGCCTTAAATCTGTAAGTACAAGGTAGGCGAATGATCACTCAAATTCTGTTAATAGTAGTCTTAAATAAGCCTAATACGTGAAAAACTGAATGAATGGACTAGGTCACAGTTCCCACTGGTAGATCAGAGTGACTAGTGATTAAGAGGTTAATTATGAGAAAAAATTACCAGAAGCCAAGATAATTTAGAAACAAGAGTATTTCTAGGAAACAACTTTTCATGGATCTCTCAGGCTGTTACATGACTTAGAAAGACAAAGATGGCCCTTTATTTTGGATCTGCTTACTAAGTTTTTTATACACAAAACATCTTGTAAACAAAGTCTTTCCTGTTCCAGAATGTAACGTAGATAAAGATAATGTCTACAATGTTATCAATGAATTTCAAAACTGATGAAATTAGGTTAAGTATGTACCTACCATATATGTATATAAAATTTTAGAAAATGTTAATGACCGGACCTGTGGTAAGAGTAGATTGGTATGATCATTAAGACTGGGAAAGGAGGACTGTATTACAGAATGAAGAAACAGAAGAGTGCCATATTCATTAACTTGACAGTGATAATGGTTTATGGGTATGTTAAAACTGCATATTTTTAAAGTCTTTACTTATAATCTTTTATTACACGTAATCATTTAATTTTATGCATTTTGCCTACATGTATGTAGTATACCACATGCATGCATAGTGTTTGCAGAGGTCAGAAGGGGGAAACAGATTTCCTGAAATGTTCCCAGAATGTTCCTGGAATGAAAGGGATGGCTGTGAACCACCACATGGGCACTGGGAACTGAACCCAGGTGCTCTGCAAGAGCAGCAAATGCTCTTAATCACTGAGTCATTTCTCCAGTCCCTAAATCGTTGCTTTTTATAATTTATGTTGTCTACATTTATGCCCATGCACCACATGCCTGCCTTGTGCCCACAGAAGCCAGAAGAGGGCTTTAGATACCCTGGAACAAGATTTACAAATGAGTGAGTCACCATGCTGGTGCTAGGGATCAAACCTGGGTCCTCTGGAAAACCACCCAGTGCTCTTGACCATTTAGTCACCTCTCCAGCCCCTTCAAACTACATACTTTAAATAAGGTTTGATATCTACAGAAGTAACACATATTTATCAGAGTAAGCTTTATTAAAACTTCAAAAAAAAGGGCTGATGAGAAGGCTCAACTGGTTAAGGTGCTTGCTGCCTGCCATGCCTGATGACGTCAGTTTTGTGGAGGTCCAAAAATGTGAGCCTATTTCCACCTTGTCTGATGGTCAGGAGTGGAGGTTGCTTAAAACTGTTGACTAGAATAGTGACACGTACTGATCAGGATGTGGTTACTTGGTTCTTTTGACATTAAGATGGTTCATACAAGTAAATCCATTCCATCCTGACAGATGGTCAAGATAAGAAAGAGTACTTCTGCTCCTTCTTTTGTAACATGGGGTCACCCGGGGAATGGTACTCGGTCTAGGGTAGCTTCACTGCCTAAACAACAAAATACTAATAATGACTTGATGTTTCAAAGCGTTAAAGCAACTAACTGTTTGAGTTGTTCTTTGTATCATGTTAAAGAAATCTTTTGTTGCCTTCTTCCTCCTTTTGTATTGGGGTATAAAAGCATATGAAAAATTAAACACAGGTGATTTCAGTTTTCACTGGAATGCCCTTGAGGTACTATTCTATGATTTCTGTTTTATTATTTTTCACGCGTCTTCATATTCTTTACTTATATTTCTAAATCCCCACACACCTACCCTGACAAATGGTATTTTTCTAGAGGCTGGTCCCCCAACAGAGTTCGAACACCAGGACCCACACAATACAAAGAAATAATCAACTACTCCAATTTGTTCTCTGACCTCTGGCATTTGTGCTGTGGTGCATGCACCCCCACATACATACACACACAATAAATAAATGTGGTTAAATTTTTACAAAATTAAATCATAAGACTTATACACACATACATACTCTTATCAGAATTACAAATGTTCATTAGGAGTTAGCAAATTGACCTAAGGGCAACTTATGCAAACAAAGCTTTATTAAAAAGTCACCTCATTCATTTACATATTCCATGGATAACACAAGTATAACATATTAGCTATTTCTCTTTAAAAGATGTTTGCTGGGTTGGCAAGATGGCTCAGTGGATAAAGGCACTTGCTGGGCAAGCCTGGGGGCCTCATTTTGATCCCCAGAAACCCCATGTGAAGGTGGAGGAAGAGATCAGCTCCACAAAGCTGTCCTCTCAGCTGTTAGTGGATGGGGGGGCCTGTAACTTGTCATCATCAAGTGCTGTGGGATAATGCTTTTGTACACTGTAAAGATTTGTCACTCATATTGATTTAATAAAACACTGACTAGAAGCTGGGTGGTAGTGGCACATGCCTTTAATCCCAGCACTTGGGAGGCAGAGGCAAGCTCTTAAGAGTTTGAAGCTAGACTAGTTTACATAGTGAGCTCTAGGACAGTCAGAGCCACAAAGAAAAGACCTTGTCTCAAAAACAATCACCACCAAAA
>LOEQ01000867.1:273551-286553 GCA_001685075.1 Bramus lutescens
GGCCTGCAAGCAAACATCCAGACAGAATGCTGTATACATAATAAATAAATTAATCTAAAAAAATAATAAAAAAGCCTGTAATAGACAAAGAAGGGGTCCTTCTCCTCTTAAGGCTGAGTGACCTCTGCTGTGGCAGCAAAATAAAAATTCCTCTTGCATCAACCGTGGTGAGAGTGTCTCTTGGGGCAACCTCCTCCTTGGTGGGACTTTAGGGCCCAATAGATGCTCCTCCCTAGGGTAAGAATACATTTCCCTCTCAGCATCCCTTAGTTGCCTTGTCTTAGTTGCTTAGTCTTTTGTCTAGGACTGGGGCCCCCTGAGTTTTCCCTGCCCATGCTATCATGTCTATTGTGCTGTCCTTGTTTAGGTCTTGCTTAGGCAGCCCTTTTGTTAAGGGAATGATGGGTAAAGCATCCCTGGAATTTTTTTTTCTTTGCCAAGAAAGGCTTCCTGTGTGTAACAGCTCTGGAACTCACTCTGTAGACCAGGCTGTCCTTGAACTCACAGAGTCCTGCCTGCTGCAGCCTCTCAAGTGCTGGGATTAAAGGCGTGTGCCACCTCCACCCAGCTGCATTGCTGTAATTTCTAGGAGATGTGATCTCAGAGCAGATCTTCTGAGGCTCTGGCTCTTACAACCTTTCCAACCTCTTCCTTCCTCAAAATGGCCTGAGCTCTAGATGCAGGAGTTCTGCTGTAGATGTCTTGTTGGAGCTGGCACCCCATCATCAGTTGCTCTGTGCATTTCGACCAGTGGTGGTTTTCTGTACTGGTCCCTGCTTGTTGCAAAGAGAAGCCTCTTTGAGTGTTGAGAAGTATTTGGAATGCAGTTAGGAATCATGTTGGTTTAGTAGAGTGAAGGTGCAGTACGTTTCCTCTAATAACCATGGCCTTACTAGTACCCGCTATGACTTAACTCCTGCTGAACAAGCTCTAAATCCAATCAGGCATCAGTTGGTTACTACCAAGATATGATTGCCCTATTTCCCCTTCGGGGGAACTCCTATGTTGCTTGCTGTGGTGCATATATTTCACAGCTGGGTGGAACTATTAGGGACTGGAGAGTTGGCTCAGGGGTTAAGAGCAGTGGCTGCTCTTCCAGAGGTCCTGAGTTCAATTCCCATAAACCACCTGGTGGCTCACAACCATCTACAATGAGATCTGGTGCTCTCTTCTGACTTGCAAGTATACATGCAGGCAGAACAACAAATTGTTTGAACTACTGGTTGCTTCCTTCTGTGAACATGAGCCCTTGGGGAGGGGGGTTTCAGTCAGGTCCAGTGCATGCTGTCTTCAACCTCTGGGAGACAACCAGGGACAATAACAATAGCCTATAATGTTTCTGAGTCCCTCGGACAACCCTGGCCACCTTGAAACTATAGCTTTGAGGGGACATTGTTAGCCCAAGTGACTTACAATTGTTTTATATATATACACTTACGTGTATTGTATGGGATTATGGCTTTTTCAGACATGTTTAGTGTTATTTTCCCCACTCCATCTCTCCTTCTGTCATGACCACCCTCCTCAACAAGACCCCTCCCCCACTTCCCCTTTGCCACTGTATCCCACCAGTCCCCTCTGGGGCACTCCCCACCCACTTTGGGACTATCTCACTTGCCTTGTTTCCAAGACAACTTCAGTTTATATACTCATCTGAAGACCTCTTTTGAAACACACTTTCTCTGTGTAATAGCTCTGGCTGTCCTGGAACTCACTCTGTATACCAGGCTGGCCTTGAACTCAGAGAGATCCACCTGCCTCTGCCTCCCAAGCACTGGGATTAAAGGCATGAGCCATGATCTGGCTTCTTGCTCTTAGGCCTAGATACACATAAAATGGAGACCTTTGAATTGAGAAATTTGGCAGCTGAAAACAAAGATGTATAGACAGTGAAATTCTGTTAAAGTGGAGTCAGTCCTGGTTGGGGAGGGCGGGGAGCCTGCAAATCCCAGCTATTTGGAAGACTGAGGAGGGAGGAGGGTCACACGTTAAAGGCTTGCCTGGATTACAGACAATTCAAGACTATCCCAGGCAATTTAATGGGACCCTCTGTGTGTGTGTGTGTGTGTGTGTGTGTGTGNNNGTGTGTGTGTGTGTGTGTGTGTGTATGTGTGTGTGTGTGTGTGAGAGAGAGAGATCTAGTGTGTGTGTATATAATATATATGTATATATAGTGTGTGTATATAATATATATAGTACATATATATAGTGAGTGTGTGTATGAGATCTAGTGTGTGTGTGTGTGTGTGTGTGTGTGTGTGTGTGTGTGTTAGTCTGAAGCTCAGACTAACCTAGCAGCCACACTGTCCTGAATTCGGTTCCCAGTCCTGGGAAGGAGAGAGAGATTGAATATCTAACTTTCAACATCAGTTAGTTCCTTTCAGGTACTCATCCTCACCTCCAGGCATTGCTGTGCTTGGAGCCTGGGTTTCCATGTCAGCTGTAGATACCAAATATGATCTGTATCACTAGTCAGCTTCTGAAAAAACAGAGAACTGTGCCCCCACTCTTCACACACCCAAACTTTCTTCTTTCAGGGTCACTTCTACTGTGGATACCCAGCACAGCGGCTAATCCAATTTCTCGTCAGTTCCTCTTGGCTTTGGATCACTTCATCCTAAAATGAGTCGCAGGAGGATAAGATCTTCTGGAGCAAGTGTCTCCTCCCAGTTTTCCCGTCACAGCCCAATAGACCCAGGACTGCCTACTCAGGAAGAGTATCAAAGCGTCAGTATTCAAATGTCTTTTGAATTTTACGTTCCCCCTGTCGCCTGCTGTGAGAATGACACCAAGGAGCGGCACCGCCAGCTTTGTGTGAGAGAGGCCTGGGATTCGGTAGAGCAGGAACCAGAGCCCAGAATCCTGAGAGACCTGAATTCGGGACGTTTTGGTCCCGTGCCGCTCCCTTTTTATCCAAAGCTGGGACACCCCTATGAGGATCGCTGGAACTTCGCCAAGCTGCCTGCTGAGCCCTGCGGTCTTCTGAGTTGGGCCTGTCCGAGACACAAACCCAGAGAGCTGAGGGAGGGAGAGCACGCTGACTGGGCTTGGCTGAACCCGTCTAGCAAGGCTGCCCAGAAGCCATCCTTGGGGCTTTGTTCTCGCAGATCTCCATGCTCTAGGTAAAGATCCTCGGAGCCTGAGAAACCCAATGCTGGTGATTGAGAGTGGTGCCCTCTGCCTGATATAGCGAATCTTACTAGTCAGCCTGGCTCCCAGTAGCTGTGATTCCCAGTTTCCCCGTCCACATTCCTTTGGTGTCCAAAATCTAGGAGATATCTTCAACCTAGGTGCTGCATTGTGTGGCCCTTTGGGGACTGATTCCTTTCGTACCTAAGCCCTCTGCTTCTTCACATGTGGAAGGGCTTCTGCCTTTTGATATGTCACATTTTTATCCATCTTAATAAAACAGATTCTCCTGTGTCTTTCTGCTCTGCTTCAGAAGAAAGACAGCTTTGGGGGCTGAGGTGGCCGTTCGCTGATTTCAACAGCTCTGAGAACTCTGGGGTTCTAGTCTCTTTGGAAGAGGGTTCTAAACCCTTACATGGATTACTCCCTTGAGTAATTTGGCTGGGGGAGAAATGGAATCTATTCCTGCTCCTGTAGGATGTCATTTCATAGCAAAGACTCTATAAGTGAACTGAGTACATCTATATACCATTGACCCTTGAACAACCTGGGGCTAGGGATATATATATANATTTTGGTTTCTTTCATGACAGGATTTGTCTGTAGCCCTGGCTGTCCTGGAACAAACTCTGTAGACCAGGCTGGCCTGGAACTCAGAGATCCACCCGCCTCTGCCTCATAAGGGCTGAGACTAAAGGGATATGCCACCACTGTCACCTCAAGGATTAGGATTTATTTAGTTTTTAATTATTGAGGAATTTTATTAGGAATATTAGAATATGGCTTCATGATAGAGGGCTTGGCAAGTGTGGGCAAAGCATAGGGTCCCATCTGAACAGTGGGCCTGTGCAAACCCACCCACAAAACACCAAACTCATACACATACAATCTTTATTAACATGTTAAAATTTGTTGACTCTATTGAATAAATCAATGTGTAAATTTCCGTTATAAGTTTTAAACGAAGGGAGGTCTTTAGTGGATAAAAGTGCTTGTCTTCCAATTGTGATGACGTTACCTAGGGTGAAAGAAAATCACGGTCTCTGACCTCCTCAGGTATGCCTGCACACACACACACACACAATTCATGAAGAACTTAAAAGTAGATATTCCATCGACTGCCTTAAAGCTATTGTGGCTTATGCTGGGGTTAAGCCCCACTAGCCTTTCAGGATTCAGAAGGACCACTATCACATGCAAAAACTGGCTAAGATATCTGAGGTTACATAAATTAATTCACATAAGTCTTTTTGTTTTTTCTCTTTTTCGAGACAGGATTTCTCTGCAGCTTTGGAGCCTGTCCTGGAACTAGCTCTTGCAGACCAGTCTGGCCTCAATCTCACAGAGATATGCCTGCCTCTGCCTCCCAATTACTGGGATTAAAAGCATGTGTCTGGCTACATAAATCTTTTTTATCATCTCTCATTTATCTTTCTATGCTCTCTCTAATGCTCTTTTTTTAATTTATTCTTTTTTATGTACATTGGTGTTTTTGCCATGGGTGTGTTGGGTCCCCTGGAATGGGAATTACAGACAGTTGTGAGCTGCCACGTGGGGGCTGGGAATTGAACCCAGGTCCTCTGGAAGAGCAGTCAGTGCTCTTAATCACTGGGCTATCTCTCCAGGCCCTCTAATGCTCTTTTGATGTTCCTCTTTTGATGTTTCTTGCTGTTCTTCCCATACCACAAGGTTTTCAGTTTTTATTAACCACACAAGACACACTTAACAATTTTCTGGTAAATAACAATGATACCGACCATACATTTCTGAGGGCTAACAGGATGGATAAAAGACTGACAAGGTAGGTGCCTTATATTTCAGAAGGGGTGTGGCTATGAGGCTCCCCAGCAGATCCTGGGAGGATTAGGATAGGATCTAGGCTCCCTGGGCTAAGCATCAGAGGGCTGTATCTGCTCTTGTAGACCAGGCTGGTCTCGAACTCACAGAAATCTGCCTGCCTCTGCCTCCCTAGTGCTGGGATTAAAGGTGTACACCACCACCACATGGCTGAGACTTTTATTTTTAATTTTGTCTTTTCTTGTTAGTGCTGAGAAAAGAATCCCTGGCCCTTGTCATTCTAGACAAGTGACCATCAGTGAGCTGTATTCCTAATCCTCAGACTTTCATCTTTTGACAAGAACATGTAGGTTTGGAGAGGGTGGCTCAGTAGGCAAAGAGCTTTTCCTGGAAAGGCAAGAGGACCAGGCTTGATCCCCAGTACCCACATAAAGCTAGGCATTGGGATGTGTGCCTGTAAACCCAGCACTGGGCAGGCAGAGACAGGAGGATGACGGGTACCTGCTGGCCAGCCTGTCAAGTGACTAAAAGTCCAGCTCAGTGAGAGAGCCAGTCTCCAAACGGAAGATGGAAAGTGAGGGAGGAAACACCTGACATCCACCTCTGGCCTCCACAGAAACACACCAACCACATAAACGCCCACTGTGAAACCTTTATGTTTCAGGGCCCAGGACATCAAAATCACCCTTGAAACTCCAAGGCAAGAAATGAAAAACTAGGGCTGGAGAGATGGCTGAGAGGTTAAGAGCACTGCCTGCTCTTCCAGAGGACCTGAGTTCAATTCCCAGCAACCACATGGTGGCTCACAACCATCTGTAATGAGATCTGGTGCCCTCTTCTGTTGTGTGAGCATTCATGTCAGCCGCACATTGTGTGAAAAATAAATAAATCTTTAAAAAAAAGAGAAGAAATGACAAAGTAGAAGAAAAGAAGTGGGTTCCTCTTGAAGCACAAAATATGAGCTTAGATTGAAAAAATATTGTATGTAACTAAGAGAGGAAGCTTAAACTACTTGGCTTGTGATACAACTCTGGGTGTGTGGAGGGGAGGAATTGTTAGCACACCCAAGTTTTACCAAAAATGTGATGGAGATGTACCAATATCTATTTTCCATTAGGAAAAGAAAAACTGAATAAGAGATTGGTGTGAGGCCCAGACTATCCTACCCTCTCCATCTTGAGTTCTTTCCTGCTACCTTCTGTGTTTTTCTGGTGCCTTGGGTTAAGGGACCTCTGGCTTCCAGGTGGGCAGGGCCTCTCTGTTGTTACTAATGAGAAAGTGCAGAAGTGGTAGTGGATTCCTTGTCACACAACCTCACCTGGGCTCCAACCAGCCTCTTCCTGAGAATCCTCTTCCCTGTAAACCAAATGGAGTTTACGGGGACACTGTTGTTGTCATTAAGCAATTACTTCAAACTGTTGTTAGCACAATGAATGAGGTTATAATGAGTATGGTGACTGTGCCACCCAGAAGGGCATGGCAGAACCTCTTTACACAAAAGAGACTTGTTGAAGTGAGCAGGAAATCCAAGATCTATCTGTTAGCTAGAGCAGGTGTGAGACCAGAGTAAGCAAAGTCAGAGACGGTCTAAAATACAAATTACAACCTTAAGGCTGGAGTGAAGACTGGGAACCTCCGCAAGAGGACTGCTGTAGCCTTAGAACTGAGTCAGGACAGGTAGGAGCGAGGAGTTTGTACTCGAAAAAGCACCAAGGCCAGGGTTGCAGGGACAGTGGAGAGAGCATGGGGACTTGCCCTGTCCCCTCTGCAGTGGACTTCGGGTGGTGAGTTTCTCAAAACAACTGCCCTGTCCTTTCGCAAACACTGTGTTATATGAAAGCGGCTGCCATTTGTCAGGAAGTTGGCAATGGTACCACCGCCCTGCGGTCCATGTTCTGTTCATGGAGGGAGATCAGTAGGCAAACTGTGTCAAATGGCATCTGAGTCTTAGGTGTCCCCACAGTGGGACAGGAACAAATACAGTCATCTCACACACATTGTCCTCTCCTTGGTCTTCATACTCTTTCTCTTGAGACACAGGTTAAACAGTGAAGGTATAGATGGGACTTTGCATACGACAAGACGTCTCATATTACCATGCATGGCACTGCAGCGGTTTTTCCAGATGGAGATGGAGCTTTAGAGGACGGCCTTGTGTGCAGCGGGAAAACACACGCCGCAGATAAAGACCTACGTGTGAAAATCAAAATCTCCAGCTACAGGAAAATAGAGACTGCTGCTTTTTTTGATTTCTCCTGCAGCGCTGAGGACTGTTATGGCAGGCAAATGCTCTGCCACTGGGCTACATCCACAATCACCAAAATGACATAATGTCATTGAATTCTGCTGGAATATGGGAAGCAGCTATTATAAAGTTGCTATCAGTTAAAGTATGAATAAATTTATCTATATGGATCTATCAACTGCACCTGCTGATACAAGGTAGTAAATGAGTGAAATCGTGCATCATTCTTTGAGGAAATAGAATGAATATATATGACAAAGGAGAAATATACAGGATAGAAAAGGAAACTGTAAATTTAGTTTATAGATCTCTAGTCAAAGCTTCTTCCTCTTACATCACAACTGCCTCCCCTGCATATGTCACGCCTGTTCTGAGATCCAGGACTCCTACTGCAAGCCCCTTTGAGGGTCTGCAAGTCACTCCTTAAGCAGTGTGGTAGTTTGGATATAATTGGCCCCCATAAACTCATAGGGAGTGGCACTATTAGGAGGTATGACTTTGTTGGAGTAAGTATGGCCTTGTTGGAGGAAGCATGTCCCCTTAGGGGTGCGCTTTGAGGTTTCCTATGCTCAAGATACCACCCAGTGTCACAAAGACCACTTCCTATGGCCTCCAAGATGTAGGACTCTCACAGCTCCTTCTCCAGCATCATGTCTGCCTGCAGGCCATCATGCCCCACCATGATGATAATGGACTAAGCCTGTAAGTGAGCCACACCAATGAATGTTTTCATTAATGAGGGTTGCTGTTGGTTGTGGTGTCTCTTCACAGCTATAGACACCCTAAGACAGGCAGTTGAGTGCCCCCACTGGAATCCCTCATGCCAATCCCAGTCCCTGCTATTCTTACCAACAACGCATGGGGTCTGCAGAAGACTGCCCTCCATGAGAAAGCTGCAGTGAGAATCACCCCAGAGCCTGAGCACAGTAGCTGCATCTGCAGCAAGCCTCCACTTGCTGTCCCAGAAGGCAGCCATGAACTGGGCTGACCTACACTAGTTTTGGGTGCATAATCAATAAAGCACAGTGTGCACCCAAAGTGAGGATCCCATTATGCCTATGTGTATTAGACATGTCTATGATTAAAAGTCAGAGGTAGTATGGAAAGGGTCCTGTGCAATCAGCAATCCCAGTCTGTCAGTGAAAACAGAGAACCAAACTGAAGGGTAAAACTTCCCACTTTTACAACTGAATTTAGGTTTCAGTGCTCTGAGAGGGGCAAACAGATGTCTCTTCCAACAAAGGTCCCTTTATCAACAACACCCTTGCATTTAGGGACAAAGGAAAGGGCACAAACAACGCCTGAGTCAGCCTCACAATGTCTCAAGAACAGTTCCTGCATCCCCTTGAATCTTACCCAAGTACGTCCAAAGATAAAACCTCAGCCAATTAAAAGTATACTAACGTAACTGCTGCTTGCTTAACCAATTATGCTTGAGATGACCTAACCACTCCTGAAATTCCCCTAGCTGTGCTTAAAAGAGGCCTGCATGCTCCTCTTGGGGTTGTCACCCTGAGAAATCCCTGCATATAATGCTAAATAAACACTCTTTGCTCTTGCAAACTATCTGAGTCTGGGGTCGTCCATCAGCATTTTCTCGGACACTTACACATACACATTAAACCCCAGCATCTTTCTCTTTCTCTCTTGGTTTTTTCGAGTCAGAGTTTCTCTGTGTAGCCCTGGCTGTCCTGGAACTCCCTCTGTGGCCCAGGGTGGCTTCAAACTCACAGAGATATACCTGTCTCTACCTTCGAAGTGCTGGGATTAAGGGTGTGTACTACCACCTCCCCTGGAAAACTCTTTCTCTTGAACCACACAGAAGGAAGCTGCAGAGACATTGGAGCCTGTGAGCACCTTGCCTCATGTGTTCCCCTGTCTATTTTATCAACTTATCTCTGATCTGCAAGTTTTTGATTCGAATAACATTCCCTGGTTACTCTGCAACCTGTTCAGGCTTTTTAAATTTACTCTTAAATTTGGGGGCCAGGACCCCAAAATACCAAACCTAATTTGGGGGCCAGGACCCCAAAATACCAAACCTAGATCCCAACTACTGACAACAAAGCCACACTGCAGCCAGTATGTGCTGGGCCTCTAATTTCAGCTTTTAAGAAGTGGAGGCAGAAGAATCAGGAGCTTCAGGTCATCCTCAGCCATGTCAAGACTAGCCTGAGCTAAGTGAGGTATTGTTTAAACAAAAACGAAACAAATAAAGCAAATAAACAACAGAAAAAAAAACTCTACCCTCCAATCTGGCTCTTGAGGAGAGACAGAAATTACAGAGCCCCTATGAGAGGCAGGTGTGGTGTTGCAGGCCTTTAATCCCTGTACCCAGGATGTAGGCTGATCTGTGAGTTTGAGTCCAGCCTAATCTAAGAGTGAATTAATTCCAGTCCTGCCAGAGCAACATACTGAAATGCTCTTTCCAAAAAGAAGAGAAGGAGAGGGGAAAATAAGAAAGTGTGTGCTGAGGCCGCTTCCACCAGGACTGCTCTGCTCACAAAGGCCTGGCAGAGTTTGGCTCCTGCAACCTTTGGTGGGAGAGTGAGATCCCTGTGAAACTGCAGCGCCCAGGAGGACAGGACTTCGTCGGTGACTTCATCCATTCCTCCTGTGATCTAGGAGTAAACACCTGACAGAAACAAGGGGAAAGATAGTCTGCTCCGTGGTCTCATTCAGGGGCAGAGGCAGGCTGATCTCTGTGAGTTTGAGGTCAGACAGTTCTACAGAATGAGTTCCAGCCGAGGCTACACACATGCAGACCCCATCTCAAAATAACACAGGACAGGGGAGAGGAAGAAGGAGAGGAAGAGGCTACAGGCAAGCCATGGAAGGACAGGGCATGAAAATACAGACATTCACAATTACCTACTTCCTCTGACTCGGTCCCTCCAGATAACACCATCATCGTATTATGAATCTATCCAGGGATTAACTAATTCATTACATCTGAAACCTAATTATCTAAGGTAACGCCACCATGGGCTCTCAGAGTTTGGCTTCACTAATCATCTAATTGTTTCTTAATTGAGCCAGGCTGAGGACTTAAATTAACTTTTACAACGGCAATCCTGCTCAAGGAATAGTCCTAGAGAACTTCTCTCACAAAGTCCTAAGGGACTATTATGTGTAGACAGCCGTGGGTGACCAGGGGAGATAGGGAGTGTCCGGGAGGCTCCCTGAAAGCCATTATACACAGATGAAGGCTGCAGATGAAATTCACATGTGAAGACTCAGAAATATGGCAAATGGAGAGAAAAGTCTGAATTAAGGATCAGATGTATGTCCTGATCCTTTGTGACACCTTTTCTGTGAACCAAGAATATTGGCAGGAGTGGTGGCGCATGCCTTTAATCCCAGCATTTAGGAGGCAGAGGCAGGAGGGTGTCTGTGAGTTCGAGGCCAATTCAATGTGAGTGGTGATTTTCAGGATAGCCAGAGCTACATAAGAAGACCCTGTGTCATAAACACATATACACATACATGTATACATGTGTGCATACATGTACTAGGAATATTGCTCAGCAGTTAGGAGCACTGGCTGCTGTGGTGTCAACATCCGGCACCCACATCACATCATCTATAATTCCTCACAATCATCTATAATTAATTCCTGTTCCAGGCATCGGAAGTCCACTTCTGACTGCATCAGGCACCAGATGCGCAGGTGATAAAGATTTAGCATGTGTACAAATGCCTAGACACATATAAAAATAATAAAATAATAAAAATATAAATAATAAAGTAATAAAAACAACATGCAAAAATGAATCACATAAGACTGGTTGATACAAAAAAGAAAGAAAAAGAATAAAGATTAGTTGATACAAAAATGCACCTTTAAAAAATACTACTGGGGGTGGAGAGATGGCTGAGGTTAAGAGCACTGGCTGGTCCTCCAGAGGTCCTGAGTTCAATTTCCAGCACCCACACGGTGGCTCCCAACCATCTATAAAATGATTGGATACTGTCTTCTCACATGCATTTGGAACATTCACATATATGTGGTGCATAAATCTTTAAGGAAGAGAGGAAGAGCAGAATGAGGAAGAGCCGCATTCCTGACATCCTTCGCATTGTCACCCTAAGAATTGCTACTTCTTTTCTTTTNTCTCTCTCTCTCTCTCTCTTTCTTTCTTTCTTTCTTTCTTTCTTTCTTTTTTCCTAGTCAGGGTTTTTCTGTTTAGCTCTGCTGTTCAGGAATTCCCTCTGTAGACCAGGCTGACCTTGAACTCACAGAGATCTTCTTGCCTCTGCGTCCAGACTGCTGGGATTAAAGGTGCATGCTGCCACCACCCAGAGGTACAGGGCTCTACCCAAGCAACGTAATTATGGCTCTCCTCATTTCCTGCTCATTTGTCCATTGCAGGAAATTTGAGCAGCACCTCCCCAGAGCATTGGGTTTTCACCTTAACAGGATTAGGTTCTGAACCAATGCTATGCAAATCCCTGCTAATCCCCACAGGGTGGGTTCGGATATCTGTTGTCACCTCCAGGGGAACACTAACTACATAAAGGCAGTTTCACTGCTGGAGAGCATCCAGTGCCTCTTCTAGGCTCTGCTGCTTTTAGCCCAGCTGGGTACCTGAAGCTATGGCTTGGTCTCCACCAACCTCGGAGGAACTGACTGGAAGGAGGTACTACTACCCAAAGCCCCGCATGCCGCCAAACATGAACCGAGAACAGGCTTGGGCCTGGGCACTGGATAATTTTGAGGCCCTGAGCCGCCTCTCCTGTCAGCATCCTCAGTGCCTTGAAAGTAGATATGACAGCATAGTCACACTGGATGGAGTCCCCTATGGGGCTGAGAGGGGACAGAAGCGCTGTAGAGAGCTACATGTCAAGGAACCAAAGGCTGAAATTGAAGAGAGACTTTGGACTTCCTGTAGAGAGGCCCCCTGGGCTCTGAACCAGCCAGGGGATGACAGTGTCCACAGCAACGGAAAGATGCCTAGAGAGAATCCTGGAGCCCAGGTTGCCCCTGGAAACTGCGGAAAACAGATGCTTACGCGAGAGAGGAGCCTGGAAAGAAAAGACACCCAAGTCATGGACAGCATCCACCATGGCATCCTTCAATCTCCTCCCTGGAAGGAGCCAGGGAAGCTCCGGTGAGAGCCTCCTGCCGTCTTTGGGGATTTACGACAGGACTGTGCCCTGAATACCTAGGACCTCAAAGTCTGCTTTGTCTTCCTGATTGTTCAAAGGGTTCTCTTCATACAGTTAATATAGAAGGAATTCTTTCTTAAATCTATGTGGACTAGTTACATTCTGATGGAAAGTGTCCACAATCAAAATCTCTACCCCTTCTTCAGGGGCAAAGTCAGGATTCGAGTCTGGGATAGGAAGTGGTTTATAATCAAGTCAAAACTGTATTTCCCTGGGGATGTGGGTGGAATCTGGGGATGTTGGGAAGATGCGGATGGAGTTTGGTGATGTTGGGAAGATATGGGTGGAGCATGGGGATGTTGGGAAGATGTGGATGGAGTTTGTGGGGGTGATGGGAAGATGTGGGTGTGGTTTGTGGCACTGATGGGAAGATATGGATATTAACAGGATCCATAGGGACAAATGGGTAGCCCACTTCCTAGGTGTTATGGTTTTCGTCTCTATGCACGCCCACTCCCGGCGACCCTGCCCTCCCCCGCCGTCTTAGCTCTCTCACTGTTCTCTCTTGGTGCGCGCGCACGTGTCTCTCTCGGGCCCTTCTCTGTCTCTCTCCTCTTCTTTTCTTCTTCCCCACACTCTCTCTCTCCTCTAAGTAATAAATATCCAATTCTATTCTCTACGATGTGTCTGCCCATGTCCCTTCTTACTGTCGCCTGCCCAGC
>LOEQ01000867.1:292365-302833 GCA_001685075.1 Bramus lutescens
GCTCACAACCACCTGTAATGAGGTCTGGTGTCCTCTTCTGGCCTGCAGACATACGCACAGACAGAATATTGTATACATAATAAATAAATATTAAAAAAGTTTTTCTTTTTTTAAAAAAAGAAAGGCGAGAATCGCAAGCAGGTTATTTTTTGATTGGAAAATGAAATGGAGGTTTTATTCAGGAGATTTTGGCACAATCTCATTGGAAGACTTACCAGAAACAGAAGTTTCTGGGCATGAGGAATTGAAGTTGAAACACAAAATGCTACTCAGAGAAATAATGTATTCCTTTTTTAAGGTTTTTCAAGATAGGGCTTCTCTGTGCAACAGTCCTTGCTGTCCTGGAATTTCCTTTGTAGATCAGGCTGCCTCAAAGTCACAAAATCAGGAAGAGTAGAAGACAGGAAATAATCAAATTGAGTGCTGAAATCAATAAAATAGAAACAAAGAAAACAATACAAAGAATCAATGAGACACAGATCTGCTTCTTTGAGAAAATCAACAAGATACACAAACCCTTATCCAAACTAATCAGAAGGCAGAGAGAGAACATACAAATTAACAAAATCAGAAAAGAAAAGGCAGACATAACAAGAAACACTGAGGAAATCTAGAGAATCATTAGGTCATACTATAAAAACCTGTGTTTCATAAAATTGGAAAACGTAAAAGCAATGGATAGTTTTCTGGATAGATACCATGCCAAAATTAAATCAAGACCAAGTGAACAATTTAAATAGACCTAAAAACTGTGAGGAAATAGAAGCTGTCATTAAAAGCCTCCAACCACAAAAAGCCCAGGGCTGGATAGTCCTAGTGCAGAATTCTACCAGAACTTCAAAGAAGAGCTAATACCTACACTCCTCAAAGTGTTCCACATAGTAGAAACAGAAGGAACATTACCAAACTCTTTTTATGAGGTTACAGTTACCTTGATACCAAAACCACACAAAGACTCAACCAAGAAAGAGAAATACAGACCAATCTCATTTATGAACATTGATGCAAAAATACTCAATAAAATACTAGCAAACAGAATCCAAGAACACATAAAAAATTCATTAACCATGATCAAGTTGGCTTCATCCCAGAGACGCAGGGATGGTTTTCAACATGTGAAAATCTATCAATGTAATGCATCATATAAGTAAACTTAAAGAAAATAAAACATAGGATTATCTCATTAGATGCTGAAAAAGCATTTGACAAAACCCAACACCCCTTTATGATAAAGGTCTTGGAGAGATCGGGGATACAAGGAACACGTCTCAACATAATAAAAGCAATACACAGCAAGTCGACACCCAACATCAAATGAAATGGAGAGAAACCCAAAGCAATTCCACTAAAATCAGGAACAAGACAAGGCTGTCCACGCTCTCCATATCTCCAGCGTAGCTCTTGAAGTTCTGGCCAGAGCCATAAAGCATCAAAAGAAGATCAAGGGGATACAAATCGGAAAGTAACAAGTCCAACTTTCACTATTTGCAGATAATATGATAGTATACATAAGTGACCCCAAAAACTCTAGCAGGGAACTCCTACAGCTGATAAATACCTTCAGTGATGTGGCAGGATACAAGATCAACTCAAAGGATAAAAATAAGTAGCCCTCCTATACACAAACAATAAAGGGGCTGAGAAAGAAATCAGAGTAATATCACAATAGCTACAAACAACATAAAATATCTTGAGGTAACACTAACCAAAGATGAGAAATACCTATTCAACAAGAAGTTTAAATATTTGAAGGAATAAATTGAAGATGATACCAGAAAATGGAAAGATCTCCCATGTTCTTGTATAGGGAGGATCAACATAATAAAAATGGCAATCCTACCAAAAGCAATCTATAGATTCAATGCAATCCTCATCAAAACCCCAACACAATTCTTCACAGACCTTGAAAGAACAATAATCAACTTCATATGGAAAAACAAAAACCCAGAATAACCAAAACAATCTTGTATAAAAAGGAACTTCTGGAGGCATCACTGGTGTAGGAGATCCTTCTGTTTATGTGTTGCTTCCATTGGTTGAATAAACTGCCTTGGCCTTTTAAAAGGGCAGAACTTAGGTAGGCGGAGTAGACAGAACTGAATGCTGGGAAGAGGGGCAGAGGGAGAGCCACCATGGAGCTGCCAGAGACAAACATGCCGTTAGGCCACTGCCATGTGGTAATATAACAGAAATGGGTTAAAGCAAGATGTGAGAGTTAGCCAATAAAAGGCTAGAGATAATGGGCCAGTAGGGATTTAATTAATACAATTTCTGTGTGATTATTTCAGGGGTCAAACTAGCAGGGTGGCCAGAACAAGGGGCCCCACTCCCTACAACACATCACCATCCCTGACATCAAGCTCTATTACAGAATTACAACACTGAAAACAGCCTGGTAGTGGCATAAAAACAGAGAGGTTAACCAATGGAATCATCCACATGCACAAAACTTAAGCCCAAATGGATTAAAGACCTCAATATAAATCTGACTACACTAAACCTAATAGAAGAGAAAGTGGGAAGGAGCCTTCAATGCATAGGCACAGGAGACCACTTCCTAACTATAACCCAGTAGCATAGACACTGAGAGCAACAATAAATAAATGGGACCTCCTGACACTGAGAAGCTTCTGTCAAGCAAAGGACACAGTCAATAAGACAAAAAGGCAGCCTACTGAATGGAAAAAATCTTCACCAACCCCACATCAGATATATGAATGATCTCCAAAATATATAAAGAACTCAAGAAATTAGACATAAAAATTCCAAATAATCCAATAAAATATGGGGTACAGAACTAAACAGAGAATTCTCATCAGAAGAATTTCAAATGGCTGAAAGACACTTAAGGTAATGTTCAACATCCTTAGCCATCATGGAAATGAAAATAAAAACAACTCTGAGATTCCATCTTAAACCTGTCAGAATGGCTAAGATTCAAAACACCGATGATAGCCCGTGCTGGAGAGGATGCAGAATAAGGAGAACACTTGTCCATTGCTGGTAGGAATGCAAACTTGTACAACCACTTTGGAAATCAGTATGGCTGTTTCTCAGAAAATGGGGAATCAACCTACCTCAGGATCCAGCAATACCACTCTTGGGCATATACCCAAAAGATGCTCAATCATACTACAAAGACATATCTTCAACTATGTTATTAGCAGCATTATTTATAATAGCCAGAACCTGGAAATAGCCTAGATTGCCCTCAACTAAAGAATGGATAAAGAAAATATGGCACATTTACACATTAGAGTACTACTCAATGGTAAATAATAATAATAACAATAAATAAATGACATCTNAATGCAAACTTGTACAACCACTTTGGAAATCAGTATGGCTGTTTCTCAGAAAATGGGGAATCAACCTACCTCAGGATCCAGCAATACCACTCTTGGGCATATACCCAAAAGATGCTCAATCATACTACAAAGACATATCTTCAACTATGTTATTAGCAGCATTATTTATAATAGCCAGAACCTGGAAATAGCCTAGATTGCCCTCAACTAAAGAATGGATAAAGAAAATATGGCACATTTACACATTAGAGTACTACTCAATGGTAAATAATAATAATAACAATAAATAAATGACATCTTGAATTGCATGCCAATGGATGGAACTAGAAAATACTATCCTGAGTGAGGTAACCTAGACCCAAAAAGAAGACTATAGTATGTACTCACTTGTAAGTGGATACTAGCTGTAAGCAAAGGATATTGAGCCTATAGTTCATGATCCTAGAGAAGCTAAGTAAGAAGGTGAACCCTAAGAAAAACTAAGCAACAATGTAAACCCTAAGAAAAGCTAAGTAACAAGGTGAACCCTAAGGAAAAAACCCTAAGAGAAACTTTCCACCTGGAAAGTTGAAATAGACATGATCACCTGACAAAATTGGGAACATGGGGTAAGGGGTAAAGGGATGGTAGGAGGGGAAGAGGAGGAGAGAAAAGGAAGGGTGAGGAGAACTTGAGGGAACAGGATAGTCGAGAGGAAGGAGGAAGGACAGAGTTGAGAACAAGGAAAGAGATGTCTTCATCGAGGGAACCATAATGGGGCTAGCAAGAAACCTGACACTAGAGAATTTCCAAGGAATCCACAAAGATGACCCCAGCTAAGACCCTAAGCAGTAGAGGAGAGGGTGCCCAAAACTGGCCTTGTCTGTAGTCAGACTGGTGACTATCTTAAATATCACCACAGAACCTTCATCCAGCAACTGATGGAAACAGAGGCAGAGACCCGCATCAGAGCACTGGACTGAGCTCCCGAAGTCCAGTTGAAGAGTGGGAGGAATGAGAATATGAGCAAAGTGGTCACGGCCATGATAGGGACACCAACTGAAACAGTCTACCTGAGCTAATGGGTGCTCACCAACTCCAGCTGGACATGGAAGGAACAAGCCTAAGACTAAACTAGTCCCTCTGAATGTGGTTGACAGTTGTATGGCTGGGGCAGACTGANACTGAGCTCCCGAAGTCCAGTTGAAGAGTGGGAGGAATGAGAATATGAGCAAAGTGGTCACGGCCATGATAGGGACACCAACTGAAACAGTCTACCTGAGCTAATGGGTGCTCACCAACTCCAGCTGGACATGGAAGGAACAAGCCTAAGACTAAACTAGTCCCTCTGAATGTGGTTGACAGTTGTATGGCTGGGGCAGACTGAGGGGCCACTAGAATTGGCACCAGGATTTATCCAGGCTACTTGTACTGGCTTTTTGGGAATCTATTCTCTTTGGATGGATACCTTGTTCACCCTAGATATACTAGGGAGGGCCTGAACTTTCCCCAAAGCAATGTGTCCTACCCTCTCTGAGGAGTGGATGGGGGTAGGTGGCATGGGAAGTGGAGGGAATGGGAGGAGGTGAGTGAGTGGGATCTTGGATTGGGTATGAAATGAAAAGAAAAAGATAGTTTGTTTTCTTTTTTTAAAAAATAAAATAATGATAATAATAATAAAATAAGAATAAAAAAGACTCCATAAATCAGAAAAATAGAAAAAAAAATGGTATTTGGGAAGGTTTGCTGGCAGGAAAGGGAAAGAGAAAAGTGATATATATTAATTCTCTGATTGGCCAAATAAAATAAATCACTTTACAAAGAGAAAATGACATTGCCTTAAGTCCCCATGTGGATGCTGATGAGAAGGGAAATGACAAATTTCACCTTGTGGTCTTTTGGGTCACCAGCCTCTCTGACATCTCTGAGGGGGAGGTAGAATATTCTAAGCTGGGTCTTTCTAAGTGCACCTGAATTTCAGTTCATCATGTCCTGTGTTTAGGATAATTATTTTCATGTGCTGCTGTGCAATCATTAAAAAGAAACCAAGTAACAAAAGTTGCAGTTATTTGCAACTGAACAACCTACAGTTTTTCCCTGCAGAAGTCAGATTCTCCTAAAGCTACAGTCTGTAGTTTTCATTTAAGGAGGAAGCATAGTGAGGATGCATAGATTTTCTGGGGGAGGGGAACAGGGTTTCTCTGTGTAACCCTGGCTGTTCTGAAAATGGCTTTCTAGATTAGGCTGCCCTGGAACTCAGAGATCTGCCTGCCTCTGCCTCCTGAATGCTGGGTTTAAAGATTTGTGTCACCAACTGATTAAGGATGAATAGATCTTGATAAAGATTTTTCTAAGGCAAGTTCTAAAGGGGAAAATATATGGCATAATTTTATTACACTGGGTAACAAAATAAAGTCATTGCTAACATAAAAGGCACAAAATGCTTTATGTTATTGCAAAGAAGCTCAAGGACTGTCTGCTATAATGCTTTTGCTAGATTAATTGCTGTGGATTTCTTTTTGAGGAATAAACCTAACTTTTTTTGCCTCTCTCTCTCTCTCTCTCTCTCTCTCTCTCTCTCTCTGCTTTCAGCCTTCAGACCAGATCTAACCTCTCAGCTAGAGTGCCATGCCATGCCTGCTTGCCCTCCCCTCCCCATCTTTATGCTCATGGACTAACTCTCTGAAACTGTAAAAAAGCCTCCAATTAAACGTTTTCTTTTATAAGTTGTCTTGGTAATGGCGTCTTGTCACAGTAATAGAAAACTAAGACACATCATAAAGCTATCTGTTCAACATACTGATTATATCCAGATGGTTACTGTGAGTCTGCAAATACAGGGCAACCTCTGTTTTTGCTGAAACAAAATAAAACCACCTGAAATTTTCAGCAGGGTTTGCTGCTGTGTCAGCACTCACACAGCTTTATTTATTAAAAACAAGCTTTATTTAGTAAAAACAAGCTTTATTTAGTAAAACACAAATCAATAGAAGATAACATACAGATACTGGGAATGGACCCGAGGTCCTCTGCCAGAGCAACCAGGACTCTTGACTGTTGAACCGTCTCTCTCCAATCCTCATAAATTCTTAAACCAGCCAAAGAACTTGGCCAGAGTTTTACCTGTCCTTCCTTCCCTACAAAGTTATAAATTAAACTTTTTATTGACATGTATTTATTAACATGTTATATTCAATTATAAAACATGGTTATACCCACAATAGCCTTTGAATCCTGTTTTATTCTATTATACCATTAAAATGCAGGCACCTTTGCTTGTTTTCTTATTCAGAATAAGTTTTCATTATTATGTAGACCAGTGGGTGGCCAGATACTCACAGATCTGTATAAAGGTCGCCTTTTGTCCTCACAGCTTACTCCCTGTCCTGATAGCTTCTCTCAAATTACCACTCAGAGGCTTATTTTAATTATGAATGCTTGATCTATAGCTCAGATGCAGTCAGGACCGCATTCGCGGTTCCGTTCGTTTTTGGGTTCCTCTAGGCTCAGCTCGCTGTCGTTCGTAAACGCTGAAAATTCGTAGGATTTTTTCCTTAGCAGATTCAGTGCCTACTGCCATTGGCAAAGGCACTTTTTGGCCAGGGAAGTGTCCTAAGACATCTGACACTGCCCCTGGAAGACGATAATATTGGTGTTTGCCCGACCAAATCTCCACTGCAGCAGCGTTTTTTGCGTTGCCCTGACAATAAAGCACTGTCCACGACTCCAGCACTGAGTGGTCTACTATGACCTCTTCCTCTTTTTTCCTGGTCATGGCACTGTTGAGGTCCCGAAGTGCTCTCTTGCCTTGGGAAAGACAAGCAACCATGCTGCCCTGATTGCTTCTCACTCGCCCCTGGGTAAATGAAGAAGTCCCAACCAGAAGTCAAAAACCAACCAACCAAACAAACAAAAAACCCAACCAACCAACCAACCAACCAAACAAACAAACAAAAAGCCCTTCCTATGCAGTCTACAGCTCAGTTTCTCAGCTTGCCAGCTATGGACCAGAGACTTCTTCACCTCTGGGATCCCTGTGGCGCCAGCACTCAACCTAGTGGAGATTCTCGGTGCACAACACCAGGGCTAGCAGTTTTGCACGCCGGTTATCCACACTCCACGCGTGTACGGGATTCCTCAGCCGAGCCAACTTCGGAATGGCTGTCAGCAGGCCCGAGCTGCAATCCGGCTGCAATTTCTAACTGCATCCGTGATTTTCTGCTTTGGTCCTTTCGGTTTGGGCTCTACAAAGTGGCTCTCCCGTGGGATTCCACCAGAACCACGAACCACGGTCCCGAGGACGTGAGCAAAACGCTGCAAGAAACAGCTGACGCCCGGGTTTAAGTGTGCGCCAGATGGGATTAGGACGCCGCGATTTCGTTTAGTTTTCGAGTTCTCTACACTTGGCTTTTATATCAACGCTGAAAATTCACCCGATTTCTTTCGGTAGCAGATTCAGTACCGACTGCCATCGGCAAAGATACGTTTTGGTCGGGCAAGTGTCCCAAGACACCCCACCCGAGCCGAATCGAAATGGACAAATTTGTTGTTTTTTCCCACAACCTAATCTCCATCCCGCTGGCGCTCCTTTCACTGCATCAATGGTTTTCAGGGACAGGACTCAGAGAATGGCCTTCTCTCTCCTTTCACCGGTCACGACGCAGCTAAGGTCCCTACGAGTGCCCCTACTGCGGTCATGACGCCGGTCCACGCCTGCCTGACCGTTTCTCACTTTCACTGGAGCCAGTGAAGAAGACACCGGCGGAAGCAGAACCGTTTCTGACGCCAAACGCAGCTCCGTTAGCGAGCTGCAGACCCGACGCGTCTNACGCGTCTACACCACCGGCCGCTGGAGTCGCTGTGACGCGGGCACTCAGCCTTGCCAAGATTCCGGATGCACAGTCAGCGCTAAGGGTTTCCCGGCCCCTGCTCCGCTGTCCGCGAGTGCCGCGATTCATCCACCGAATCGACTTCCTATCTGAAGTCGGCAAGCTCGAGCTGCAGTTCGACCGCGATTTCGAACTGCGTCTGATTTTCCCCACAGCTTCTTTCGTTTTTCAGACTGAATCAGGCTCTGCCAGGCAGGCTGCTGCGGGATTCCACCCGACTACGTGAAAAAGGCTGCAAGAACCGTCTGAGGCCCCAGGGCGAATCCACACCAGATGCGGTCTCAGGATTCGGGCTGTTTGGTTTCGTTTTCGCGTCCTCTACATTCCGCTAGCACCGTTTATATAAACGAAAATTCACCCGATTTCTTTCGGTAGCAAGTTCAGAACCAAATGCCATTGGTAAAGACACGTTTTGGCCGGGCATGTGTCCCACCATTAGACCCGAAACGAATGGAAATAAACGAATTCGGTTTTTTTTTTCAATCTAATCTCCATCGCATCTGGGTTCCTTTCACTGTGCTGAAGGTTTTCGGGGACATCACGGGCCAGAACTTGAGCATGGCCTTGCCTCCTGTGGCCCTCTCCGTCTGTCTCCTTTCAGCCCCGCCACGACTCCTGGTGCACAGAGCTAGCGGCTAAGGGTTTTCCCGGGCAGTGATCCACCAGTATCTGTAATTCATCCGCCGAGCCGACTTCCCATCGACCCGGACTGCAATCAGACTGCCATTTCGAACCACGTCGGTGATTTTCTCCACAGCTTCTTTCGTTTTTCAGACTGAATCAGACTCTGTCAGGCAGGCTGCCTCGGGATTCGCCCCAGCCAGAAACGATGTGAGCAAAAATGCTGAAAGAGATGGCTTTGCCCTGTTGCAAGCATGTAGCTGGTGCAGTCAGGACGCCGCGGTTATGGTTCGTTATGGGATCCTCTATGGTCTCAGCTCACGGTCGTTTCTAAGAGCTGAAAATTCACCGGGTTTCTTTAGTTAGCCGATTCCGAAGCGAAGCGGTCGGCAAATGCTCATTTTTTGCCGGGCAAGTGTCCCAAGACGTTCGACCCTGACCCCCTGGAAGACGACAAATTCGGGGTTTGTACCAATGAATTTTTGTCCCTTTCGCTGCGCCTATGGTTTTTGGCGACAGCACGGCCCAGGACTCGAATACGACGCTGTCTTTGATGGCCATCTCCAGCTCGAGGGCCTTTCTCCATAAGCAGTGCCAGTAAGGCCCAGGCTAAGGCTCCTACCGCGGTCAAGACGCCAGACCATGAAGGTCGGCCTCTTGGATGTGGTCTGGCCTTGAGAACCCCTCTCAGTCCGCGGTTAGTAAGACAGCCCTGGGGTCCAAGGTGGTAAGTTGGAAGAGGGGGAGACGGGGCTAATGGGGAAGCGTGTGCTTGGAGGCAAAAACTCTTCTGACAACATTCCACAGCTCACTCTCCTAGCTATGGGCCCTACAATTTTTCACCTCAGGGCAGTGCCAGCACTCGCCTCTAGGCTATTCTGGTGCCCAAAGCCATCTCTTTGGCTTTCTGGACCCGTGTTCAGCCAGTATTATTGCTTCCTTCTCTGATATCGGATAGGCTGCCAGCAAGCTTGCGCTGTATTTCTTTTGTGATGCCCATGGTTAGTGCTCCCGTGAACTGCTGTTTAGAATTGCCCTCTCCTTGCTGGCCTTCCTGTAATCCTATGGAATCCACCCCAGGTGAGTTTTCTTACCGGGGGCAACACCCTGGACCACGCTGGCCTGAGTGCTTCTCTCTGGCACTCTGCGGATTTTGGTCTGTCCTTGCGATCTAGGACAAGTCCATAGTTATTCTGCCAGCCCGTCTTTCCCATCATTGGGAGGGAACAGTGGGAGCTGGGGCTCTTGAAGGTAGGTATCAGAAATATATAGTCCATAGGGAGATTTTTAACTCCGCCCCCAGCTGCAGGCAGTTTCTTGATTCACTGGTATTTATTTGGCTTGGCTGTCAGAAGCCCATGGAGCAGTTGAATTTTCAACTCATGTGGCCTTGAGCTTTAAGGCGCTGAAGCAATTGAAAGAGGCTGTGGCAGTATACGGCTCTCAGGCCCCCTTTACTCTTGTCATGGTAGAGTCTTCTGCGGCATTGAATCTTACAGCTAGCGATTGGCAGCAGCTATGGCCGTGCGGTACTATTGGGAGGAAATTACTTATTGTGGAGGAGAGAACATCAAGAAAATTGTTTACAAACGGCTAGGTTAAATGCGCAAGCGGGACAGGCACAGCGCAATCTAGACATGCTAACTGGAGCAGGAGCTTATGCTGACTTGG
>LOEQ01000867.1:320109-333960 GCA_001685075.1 Bramus lutescens
GGTTGCTAAGCTCCAGGCAAAGGAGGAAGTTTCTTGTTTTTTCTTTGTTGCTAATATATCTCACAGAACGTTTTGCGGTCAGATCGCTCCGCTCCGAGAACTGGGTGCAGCTGGCTTGACGATCAGCCAGGCATGAAAAGTATAGGGGAGCAGCCAGTTTCTTTTAGCTGACTCCTGACATTTAGCCAGGCATGAAAAGTACAGGGGAACAGCCAGTTTCTTTTAGCTGGCTCCTGACATGAAATCAATTATTAAGCAAGTAAGAATTGACACGGGGCGATGGTGACCTATGCCCTTAATTCCAGCGGAACTCTGTGAGTTCGAGGTCAGCCTTGGCTACACAAGGAGTTCCAAGACATGCTCCAAAGGTGCATAGAGAAACTCAGTCTCGAAAAAACCAAAAAGAATTGACATGGAGGGCTGGAAAAATCATTAAATAATTAATTTGAAAGAACTGACAGGGGCCATCGAAGATACATATATCTCTGTGTTTCTTTTGTAAGCCGTGGGCTGTACTGAAAATATCCGCTGCGGCTTAGGTTTAGGAGCCTATTCTCTAGGCACGGAGGTCGCTCTATAACGCTGAGAGGCGTCTGCAGCCAAATACCGGTGCGCAGCAGCCATGGAGCACGCAGCGTGCCGCGTGTTGGGCAACGATGCGCTCTAGGAGGCCTAACAAAACTGGCAGTCTTTTCCACACTCGCGGTTGGTAGGCCGCTGGCATTCCCAGGTGCTCCTCCTATCAGAGGTCTTGGTGTCCCATAGCTTCTCGCCGCCCTGGTGGGACGCTCTGGAACAGGTCCGGTGCTTCACCTCCACTGTGACCCTTTCTTCTGCAGGGTCATCCCGTGTTCCCAGAGTCGCGGATTTCTCCTGGCTCTTGTGGAAGGCGCTCAGGGAGTTGGGCTTGCTGGGCACCAAGTTGGTCCTGCCATGGGATCCAGCGAAGTCACCCTGGAGACAATGAAGCGACTGTTTAGCTTATTCACCTCTGTTGGAGGGGATCACTCCTAGGATTGGATAGAAAGGAAGAGGCCATGGACCAAGGTCTTCTGAGAAGACGGGAGCAGAGGAGGTTAGGCCTCTGGCCCCACCCACAAGGGGAAAATCCCAGACTTGCTTAACCTGCAGGGACCGCAAGCAGCACTTGCACGGGGAGGACAGCAGCGCCTTCTGCAGGTTCCTCTGGCCCTAGGTATTTGTAGGTGGAGGTCGGATGAATTTGTAAACTTGTCGGTTTCAAAACGTTCTTATGCCAGACAGAACGTCGAATAAAATCCGTAAACGAAAGAAATCGGGCGAATTTGCGAAGCCTGCCTGTCAGAGCCTGATTTCAGCGGTAAAATGAAACCACCGTGGAACAAAATCACATACGCGGTTTGAAATCACCGTCGAATTTCAGCCCCCAGGGCTGCTGACAGCCGATCACAACTTGGNGGAGGAATGAACTGGGGACAGGCGGGTTGGGTAAACCAAAAGCGCGGGGCTTTGTCTGAAATCACTTGGAGGCTAAGTGCTGGCGCGAGCAGCGACCCTTGCAGTGAAGACGGGAGGCAGCTCCATAGCTGATCTGCTTCTTGAAGCATTTATGCTTCTGCCTGGGACTTCATAGACCTGGCTGCCGCTGTGCCCACCCAGTAGCTTGAAGAAGCAGGTGGGCAGACTAACCAGGAACTTCCCCAGGAATGCAAGGTTGGGCTAACACCTGGAGGATGCGAGTGCGCTGATATCAGGCAGGCATAAGCCTCCTTCTTGACAGCCAGACCAGTGCACGTGAAGCCATAACGGGATGATCACCGGAGAAACGGACGGCCAGCGAGAAGATCAGCCAGGACTACACCGCACTGACGACAGGGAACATGCTGACCACAAAACGTTTGCTCAACAAAAGAAACGCGGCCACGACAGATAATCAGCGTAAACACAGAATTTGTCGTCTTCCAGGCGGTCCAGGTCAGAGGTCTTGGGACACTAGTCCGGCTGAAAAACGCGCATTGGCCAACTGCAGTAGGCGGCGGAATCCGCTAACGAAAGAAATCAGACTCATTTTCAGCATTTAGAGGCGACGACGACCTGAGCATAGAAGACGCGAAAAAACGACACCGGGGCGTCCTTACTTTGCACACTCGCACCACCCATACGCCAAAGGCTTCTTAAAGCGTTTTACTCATAGTGTCCGGTTCGTGTCTAATTCTGCCTCAGCCTTCCTGGCCCACCTGGATTCCTCCCACAAAATGGAAAGGACCGAGGAAGAAAATGGTGTACGTGATTTGAACTCGCTATCGAACTGCAGCCTGGGCCTCCTGACAGCCTACCGGAANGGAAGTCGGCTGGGGGGGGCGAATCGCTGACACTCGCAGACCACTGAAGGTGGGCTGGAAAAACCGCGTTAGTGCTGGCGCGTGCACCTTGAATAACGGCAAGGCTGCTTGCCGGCGCCACAGAGACCCCAGAAATTAAGAAGTGTCCGAACTGCAGCTCTGAGGTAGAGCCGCAGATTGGCGTCAGAAGCTTTTGACTGGGACTTCTTCATTGGCACCAACTCCCGCTGTGACCACCCACCACAGCGGACCTGGGGACCAGAGGACTAACTGCCGACTGGGGCAGGTTAGCAAAGCCTAACAAAATACCAAGGGGGTGAGGATGAGAAGCGGTTATGCCGGCATGGTCTTGCCGCGGTACGAAACCGCGCTGAGACCCGAGAAAGGAAGACAAGAGGGCAAAGGCCATCGGAGAAGGCGCCACACTCTAGCCCTGGAAGATGCTTTACCCGAAAACTGCAACGAAAGGAAGGCAGCCTCGATGGAGATTCCGAGGTGCAAACACCAAATTAGTCGTCTTCCAGGCGGCCGGGGTCGAATATCTTGGGACACTTGCTCAGCAGAAAATGAGCTTTTGTCGATGGCATCCACACAAAATGGGCTAACGAAAACAAAAATCAGAAGAATTTTCAACGTTTAAAAACGACGACGAGCCGAACGTAGAGGACACGAAAATGAACCGAAACCGAGGAGTCCTGACTGCACCTGGTCCACACTTGCACCAGGGCGCCACTCGTTTCTTCCAGCGTCGGAATCGTGATTCGTGTTGGATTGAATCCTTCGGAAGCCTACCACGCAGCGCCTGATTCCATCCGCAAAACGAAAGGAATGAGGCAGAAAATAAAGGACGCGGTTTGGTCGGATTGCAGCCCGGGCTTGCTTGCAGCCCATTGAAAGAAGACTCGGCGGACGGATCACGGACACTGCGGGTCACTGAATATGTACTGGGAAACCTCAAAATAAGGATCTGAAGCCGGGTGGTGGTGGCGCACGCCTTTAATCCCAGCACTTGCGAGGCAGAGGCAGGTGGATCTCTGTGAGTTCGAGGCCAACCTGGTCTACAAGAGCTAGTTCCAGGTCAGGCTCCAAAGGTACAGAGAAAACCAAACTATCTCGAAAAACCAACCAACCAACCAAACAAACAAACAGATAAGGAGCTGAGCATCAGGAATCGCTACTGAATACTGACTCCTCAGCGCCCCCTGCGGTAAATAAGCATCCCGCCTGCAGCTGGGAGGCCAGACTGGGTGCTTGTGACCAAAGCGTTTTGGCTTAGCCCTTTGGACTCCCTCCCTCATTGGCCTCAGCTCCAGCTCTGCCCCTCTATCAGCAGGGATAGGTGCGCTAGGTTAGTAATTGCACAACTGCAGAATATTTCAAGGCGCCGGCGGTGGTGGCTCACGCCTTTAATCCCAGCACTCCGGAGGCAGAGTCAGGGTCTAGAGACACTCAAACTCTGGTCGGACCAGATGTTCTCGATCAAGCAGGTCAGGCTCCAAAGCTACAGAGAAACCCTGTCTCGAAAAACGAAACAAACAACCACCACCACCAACAACAAAAGAATATTTCAAGGCTGGATCAAACCTTGAGTTTGGGCCTAAGAAATCGTCAGGTTACTTTGTCGTGGGTTTTTCCTGGTGTTGTATTTTACACAGAAGAGATGGTTGTGTGTTGTTCAGTAAAAGGACCAGTCGCAAGCCAGCTGTTTAGATCTGAAACTGACATAGACTGGCACTGGTTTGATGACCTGTACTGAGCACTTCCTTAATGTGTTGACGCATCTTTAGCAGCTGAGCTTTGAATGAGTGTGCAAACACCGAACTGTGGGGTTGGGGGAGTACCGTGGTCCAGCGCAGCCTGACTCTGAGGTGCCCAAGAAAGTGACAGGTTTATGTACATGAGCAAAAGTGCATGCAGCACTCTCCTCAGGCTGAGAATGGATAGCATTTGTCTCAAGGGGAAATACATCTGTTGGCCAGCTAGAGGGAAACCAAGGGTCAAGCAAGGGACCTGGGATCCGCGGGTCTAGCTGAGGGCAGGGTGTCCTGCTGCTAGGTGCTCTAGGCCCTGTGCTAGCTAACTCCAGAAGGTTCCGTAGCTAAATACCGCGGTTGCCCTGGAACTAGTGAAGACCACGGGGTTCGGGGTGGTGTTCAACCTGAGCTAGAGTGGGAGCAAGAAGAAGGATTAATGCCTTGTTATGATGGAAGGCTCCTTCCTGGACGAACAGCAAGCCCCTTCTAGTCGCAGAAAGTTATCTAGCATTGCTACAGTTAGGGCTCCCAAATAAATTCCTTCTGCCTCCGTAGGGCCAAAACCTGGATTCCTGCACCAGTTTGGGCAAAAACCTAAACTAAATCCGTGTTCCGGTTCCCAGGCATGAGGCAGGTAAGCTATAAACTAAAGCGATCAAACGAAATTTCGGAAAATTCGGAGAACGAGAAAGGGTGCAAAAACAGGCGGAAATCGCTGTGGTGCCGGTTTATCCAGCATTCTTCGGTTGACAGATGCGGTGGCAGATACGGGCCCCACTGCGGGTTCAGCCTGTTAGTAGAACCAGATCCCGGGTGCAAAACGAAAGCCCAGAGGAGCAAAATCACCTGCAGGGTTTCAAACCACTGCCAGATTCTAATGGAGCTAGCTGTCAGCCCAAGGGAACTTGGCTCCAAGGATAAATCAAGTTCAATGGCGAAAAGAGGTTGACTGATCCCAAAACGCTGGGTGTTGTCAAATGAAGCCACCACTATGGTCCTCAAAAAGTCTCCAGCCACAGCTGGGAGGCAGAGCTGAGGATTTGCATGGGAACCAGTTCAGCTTCTGACTTGCTCCGTTCCTTCCAAACTGGCTCCTGCGATGGCCTCTCACCAGTCTGGATTAAAGGCCAGGAAGATTAACCGTGGAGCCTAGGATGCCTGTAGGGAAACCCGGTCCTGCCGCAAAGATGCACTGGCCCCTGGGGACACAAGCGAGTTCTTGAGGTGCAAATGGAGTTGTGCCCCTGCTCTGCTACTGCCTTGGGAAGGGCCTAGGCTGAACTCTGTCCAGGAAGGGCTTCATAGAAGACACTGGGTGTCCAACTATAAGGACCTGCAACGGCGGAATGCTGAGTTCTAGCAAACCATGGAGGATGTGAGACAGTGTCAGGTTGATGTCATGCGCATGCTTCAGGATGTGGATGTATGCAGGGAGGCTGTAGCTATGGAAGGGAAACTCTAAGAGGCTGGAATCTAGAAGAAGACAGAGACAACAACACTTTGGCGCCCTTAATTGCGCAATTTCGGGAAAACCGGAAGCACCAGGGAATAGCAGCACGGTGACTGAAACCTGGTGCAAACATATTCTGGGATGGTGAACCGGATAGGCAGCGGCTTTCTGACAGTGGAATTAGCATTGCTGGAGCCCAGTACTGTTTGCCTTCAACTCTTGAGAACAACCAGCAGCTTGTTTCTACTTAAAACCTACTGTGAAAAGTCTGGTTAGCCATGGTGGGGCACACCTTTAACCTCCACACTCAGGAGGCTGAGGCAGGTGAATCTCTGAGTTTGAGGCAAGCCTGGTGAACAGAGTGAGTCCTAAGACAGCCAGGTCTTGACACCAAAACAAGACAAAGCGTAGTAGAACAACCTTACTGTGAAGAACTCCAGGGCATTGTTCCCCTTGGTGGTGCTGGGGCAGAGAACTGTGTTTCCCAAAAACTAGTGCAACTGGAGCCAGTTGTTGTGAAACCCTGGCTGATAACATCACTAGGTGGGTTGGAGAGGTCACTCACTAGTAAAAAGTAAGTATTCAACAAGGGAACCCATGTTTGGTTCACATGACCCAAAACAGAGGCATCTCACAACTGTCTGTACCTTCACCACCAAGGGATCCAATGCCTCTGACCTTTATGGGACACCCACTTGAATGTGCACGTACCTACACACTAACACATCCACACACAATTTAATATACATACACAACTTTATGTGTGTGTATATATTTAATATAATATATAATGTACAATGTATACATATGTTTAGTATATATCAAATATATATTTTTAAATTGTCAAGTTGGTATCGCCTATGATGCTACAGACAAGGTTTGTGCCCATCCAGCAAGCAGTTGTGCGGCGACTGGAGAAACTCATGGACCTGAAATGGAGCTTTGGTGATAAGGAAGAGGACCCTGGCAGCTACACTGCAGACCCACGGAAGGTAAAGATCTGAAACCCACAGCGATAAACTGTGATTGCACGCTGCTGGTGGATGGGTTAATCCATAGACGGGCCAGTTGCTGCAACAAGGTGACTGCCGCTAGCGAGCAGCTACCCGGAACTCTACACCTTCAGACTTAAGGAAAAGTCCTACAACAGGCAGCCAAGGGAAGCATTCAGGAGAGAAACCAGGCACAGACCTGGCATACAGGTCCTTGACCAGTGAGCTGCAAGCCACAGACCCAGTCTGTCCTCACTCTCTGGCTGACTTCCTGACCCTGGCCTAAGTCAAGCACAGCAAGTGCTTTAAGAAACTTGTGTTGGTGGCTCAGTGACCTAAAGCACTTGTTCATGCAGAGGACCGTAATCTATTCTTAGAATCCACATAGCACACGCAAGGCCCATAACTCCAGTACCAGGAATTCCAACACCCTTTATGACCTCCTCCTACACCAGGCACACATGAGATGCACAGGCATGCACTCAAGCAAAATACTCACGTAAATAAAAGAAACCTATCCTGGGGACTGGAGCGATGATGCAGATGGTTAAGAGTTACTGCTCTTCTAGAAGACCCAGGTTAGGTTCCCAGCACCCACATGCATATATGCAGGCACATAAAATACTCATAATGTAAAATAAATTTTAAAATAATGTTTTAAAGGAATAAAACTAGCTGAGTGGTGGTGGCACATGCCTTTAATCCCTGCACTCAGGAGGCAGAGGCCAGTAGATCTCTGGGTTCAAGGCCAGCCTAGTCTACAGAGTCAGCTCCAGGACAGCCAGAGCAACACAGAGAAACCCTGTTCCCCAACCCCCAGAAAATCTATGCGTCTTCACCAGGCTCCATCTTAGATGAGAACTACAGACTGCTGCTAGGGAGAGAATCTGACTTCTTCAAGGAAAAACTACAGGATATCCAATTCCAAGTGGCTACAAGTTTTGTTACTTTAATTCCTTTCTTTTTATGGCTGCAAACAACACATGGAAATAATTATCCTAAACACAGGACAGCATGAACTGGGTGCACTTAGTAAGAGCCAGCTGAGAACATTTTTTTTTATCTCTACCTTTTGAGATGTCAGAGAGGCTGGGGACCCAAAAGACCAAAAGGTAAAATTTGTCAAGAGGACTTAAGGTAATCCTATTTTCTCTCTTTATAATGATTTCTTTTATTTTAGAGATCATAGTATTAGTATATCATTTTCCCATTCTCTTGCTTTCCTCTAAAACTTCCCTCTTTGCCTTGTACTAAAATTTTATCTCTTCACTTAGTCCTTATCCTGCCAATCTTTTCTTTGCTCAGAGTACAGAATTAGGATCGCTTAAGACTCAAGCAGATGAAAGGACTATTAACATGATTTCCAAGAGGGGAATGGAGGCAGGCACTTTTAATCCCAGTAATGAGGAGGCAGAGGCAGAGGCAAACCCTTCTTTGATTACCAGCCTGCTCTACAAAATGAGGTCTGGGACAGCCAGGGCTACACAGAGGAACCCTGTCTCTGTGATGGCTAGTCTTTGTTGTCAACTTGATGCACATATCTGGAATTAACTAAAATCCAGAACTGGAGAGCAAGCCTATGCAGTAGCTTTGCTTAAAGTAGGAAGATGCATTTCTAATTCAGATCATTGAGCTATGAAGATGCGCAACTTTTTTGAGCTGGGATAACACACACATTTTTTAACACACAATCCAGATCTGAAGTCTAAAAGGCGTAGCTGTGATGTAGATGTCCAGGCAGGAAGACACACCTTTAATCTGGGCCACACCTTTTGCTGGAAGCCTATAAAAAAATGGAAAAAGGAAGCCTTTTTGCTTTGTATACATACACTCACCTTGCTAGCAAGTCTGTTATATTACCTCATTGGCATCAGCGCCTACTTCTTCAGGATTCCAGGGATTGCTGAAGACCTGCTGAGACAGCCAGCCTAGTGGACTGAGAAACTTCTGGATTCTTGGATTTACAGCTAATAGCCTAGACCACAAGCCTGTAAGTCACTCTAATAAATTCCATATAAATTTATATATAGCTAATCATATCAGGGATGATAGGAGTTTACTTTGAGAATCTTCACTTTTTTGTTTAGTTTTCATTTTGTGTTTGTTGTTTTCTTTTCTCTTTCTTTTCATTCGCTCTTTGTTTTTGATGTTTATTTTCTTTTTTGGGGGGTTACAGCTTTCTTGGTGGTTTTAGAGCCTTTCATGGAATTCGCTCTGTAGAACAAGCTGGCCTGGAACTCACAGAGATCCACATGTCTCTGCCTCCTGAGTGCTGGGATTAAAAGCCTGTACCACCACTACCCAACTTTTCAAAACAAGGTTTCCCTGTGTAGCCCTGGCTGTCCTAAAACTAGCTCTGTTGACCAGGCTGGTCTTGAACTGGTAGAATCAGCTGCCCCTGGCTCTGCTTCTCCAGAGCTGGGATTAAAGGCGTGCAACACCAGGACGTTCAGATCTGGACTTCACACCTTATTGAATACGAATTACTGTGGGATTCTAAATTTATACTTCAGTATTCTGCAGTGTTATGGTTGGGAGGGGCCTAGAAGTTAAAGTATAAAAAAGTAACTAATTGATTTCTGAATCAGATGCTTGAGGAGCTGCCTGCTGATAGGTGAAGCAGGTCTGCCCCAGTTTCGTGGAAGCTATGTCAGATTCTTCACAGCACAGACGGCAAAGTCCACACACATTGCCAGACCTGAGTTCACAGTATTCCAAGTCCTGGCCACTGTGTTTCTGTACAGAGCCAAGACACTGCTTTGAAGAGGGCTGCTCTGTCGGGTGGGAACTGCTTTCCCTTCCCTGTGGGCTTCACACCTGGGACTGCCTGAGATACCACCCCAGACTGGACTGTGCCAGGAAGTGGAGTGCAGAGATCCTTCAGAGTGAGAGTCAGAAGGAACCCCAGATACCCCCAGGAAAGGTGGACAACAAAGACAGCAATGTGGAGGAGCCAGACCAGTCTTCCCCAAGCTTGCACAGCATCTCGGAACAAGGACTGGAACTTGTGACCTGTGCTGGTGGAGACTACCCTGAGGGTGATCCTGCTTACCCTGAGGGTGATCCTGCTTCTGACAGCCCCAGGTGCCTAAACTGCTGGCTATGGCTTCAAAGGGCTTTTGGCAGGAAGCGCAAAAACTGTCGCAATCTCAGGAGACCTAAGACTTGCAATTAGCTGATCCTCTCTGAACTCCAGCTATTAAAGCAACACCCCTGCAGCTGCTCACAGGCAAAGGCAGAGTTGTCTTTGCAGATGTTTTTTTTTTCAGTTTNTTTTTTTTTGGGGGGGATTCACCTGCCTCTGCCTCTGCTGGGATTAAAGACGTGTACCACCACTGCCCGGGTACTTTCTCAGTTTTCTTAATAAATATATTAAACACCTGGAACTTTGTGTTGTTTTGGGGGTGCCCTAGGGAAAAGATGAAGGGTGGAGTGGACACAGATGAGGATGCACTACTGTTTTCCCATGATGAGCACAGGGCAAACTTTAGTTCTTTTTAAGAGAAGTACTCCAGGGTCCTCAATAGGCATCTTCATGCTCACATGGCTGGGACACAAGAGAGTATCCTTGAGAACATTGGGAATCTTTTCTGCTGAAACAGCAAGGACAACTACTGAGCTACCCCAAACCCCTCTTCCCTTCAAACTAATCTAGGGGCCGCCTGCAACTTCCACATGGCTCTTCTTCCTCCAGCCTGGATTCCCTATCCAAATACATGTTATGATTATTGTCCTTGTAGAATTATGTGCATGCCAGTCAAGATCACTAATGCCACACTAAGTGCCCAGCCTTCCAAACACAACTACAGCCTTTGTCCCAGGAGAAACCAGATCTTTTGCCTTCTTCATGTGCATACACTATCCCAAGGATGCTTTTTTTGGTTCTGTTTTGCTTTGAGACAGGGGTTCTGTGTTGTTTGACTGCTCTAGAACCCTCTACATAGAGGCTAGGCTGGTCCTGGACTCAGGTTTACTTGGCCTTGTCTTCCTAGTGTGGTGATTAGAGGCATGTAGCACCACTCCTGACCAGGAGAGTCTATTTTAGCAATTTTCAGACCCCAAATTTCTGCTGCAGGACTGAACTCATTTACAGAAGCAGGACTGACTGGAGAGGAAGGTCATGGCAGTGCTGGCCCAGACACAGAAAACCATGCCACCTGGCCTTGAGAGGGTGGTCTTTACACACTTTCAGTGTTGGAAGAGGTTGATATTTTATATTCCTTACATCAGCTGTTGGTCTACCAGGAAGTCTAGCCTCTCAGTATTCAATGAATCTAAGCTAGGCATAGTCATACAGGGTCTTACATCTAACAGGTGGATCCCTGGGCGTTGCAGGCCACCCTGATTTACACAGCGAGTTCTAGAACAGATGAATCTATTTAGTGAGATGAAAGAAGGAGGGAAGGAAGGAAGGATAGATTACCCTGCAGTTACAGATATAAAGGAAACAGTTATGTAAACAGTGCTCATAAATTGGGACGGTCAGTTAGGATAATTCTCCGGGATTTCACCTGTGCAAGAAAATGCCTGTGAGGTTGGTAGCTCTTCCTCTGCAGGGCACCACTGTCATCCAGGATCAGCTTGAATTCTCTACCCCATGCTTCAGAGCGGACATTAGTGCTCAAGCATGATCAGCAGCTGTTGTGACTCTTAAGATATTTTTAGACTTTATTGGACTATGGATGGCAATTTTGCTCTCAATATTCTCAGGATCCTTTTGTTTTTGATTTTGCTTTTTTGATGTTATTGTTTTGATTTGGTTTTGGTAATAGGGTTTCGCTGTGTAGCCCTAGCTCTCCTGGAACCGGTTCTGTAAATCAGGCTGTCCTTGAACTCACAGAGACCCACCCACCTCTGCCTCCTGAGTGCTGGGATTAAAGGCGTGCACCACCACCGACCAGCTACCAGAACTTTTAAGTGATTTTTCAAGCAGCACCTAACCTGTGAATTACGCCATGTGCCAGGCTACTGAGTGATCACATAGATGTGGGTGTGGAGAGAATATTGACATAGCATTGCTTAGATCTTCAAGTCTGCTTGTTGAGCTTTATTTTTGAGGAAGTTTTTTAAATTTGAATTTTCAATGCTTTAATTCACATCACCTGGGCCTTTCAACAGAGGTGCGAAGACTCATCTACTATATCTTGAATTCACTGAGAAACTGACAGCCCTCCATAATTTTTGTATAGAACCCACCCAGGAGTAGAGTTCTTCAACTCTTCAACAATTAAAAATACAGGACATCCTTGCAGAACTTCTGTTTCTAGTAGAAATATGACAAAAATAATAATCTGATAACAAAGTCTAATGGGGATTGTTTTGAAAATCATAGTTCAGTGCTTTCTATAACAGCCTTGACTGGTTTCTAAATGTTGCAATATTTCATTCAGTAGAAATTTAAGATGTTCACTGGTGGTCTAGTGGTTTGGATTCTGCACTCTCACCACCAAGGCCTGGGTACGATTGCTGGTCAGGAAGTCTCTCTTCTTGCTGGGTGGAAGCAAAGACAGCTGAATCTCTGTGCGTTTGAGGCCAGCCTGTTCTACAAAGGGAGTTCCAGAACAGGCTCCAAAAGCTGCAGAGAAACTCTGTCTTAAAAAATGAAAAAAAAAATTTAAACATGTAGCTGTTTTGCAATATGAGTCCCATGGCACTGGAATGGGTAATAAACAAATTCATTTGTGTTTCTTTGCATTGTCACCATGAATTTCTGACCTGGGTGAGTTTTGTTCCTGCATTGGAGTAGAAGAAAGTGTTTGGCTTAGATATGGCTCGAGTTTCTGCAGGTCAGAAGGACAGCCATCCTCGTGACCAGGACATATTGGATGGATCCAGGACAGTTATGATCCGTACTCTGTCCCAGCCTGGTCACTGAGACATGGTCATGCTAAGACTGGACCTGCTCCACTGTCCTTGTGAGATCCCATCAGGATTGTGAGGACAGAGAGAAGGTCCCAAGAAAAACAGAACCTGTCTTCACCGCATTGACCCCTAAGTGAACATCAAACACACCTTGAGAGGAACTGCACACAGGTGTCCCAGCTTATCTAGGTATCTGTGAAACACACAGGAACAAATGTCCAGTTCACAGGAGTGATTTCCTAGATCTCCCCGGGGATGGAGTCTGGATTTGGGGAGTGATATTTAACTGGGGAATATCCATTCTACTTACTTTGTTTGCAATTAAAGTCAAGATTATGTGTTCAAGACCTTTAAGTACATTATACCCTTGCATTAAAATAGCCTTATGATATCTTATTTAATAAAGACTTTAATTAAACAAACCCAGGGTAGAGATCAGGAGACCATGATGATCATAGACTGCTCCCACATCTCCAAGCGCTTCCCACTTAGCACCAGGCTTTCCAAATTAAGACTTCTGTTGGAAATGTCTCAAGAACACAGAGTCAAATGGGAGGGGCCTATATTACCCACTAGGCAGAAACTTTCATGGTCAAGGGGCTGTGCTTGCAGGGAAGTAAGCCCTCAAACCATGGTTATGGTCCCTGCTGGTTGATTTCATTTTTGGCAAACTGTTGTAGAGGAAACAGCCAGGAACAGGTTTAAACCAGCTCCAAATACTTCCTCTTGCTTTTAAGGACTTTGCTCAATCATTATCACTTCACCATAAAGACAAATTCTTGACTAGGCGGTAGTGGCACACGCCTTTAATCCCAGCACCCAAGAGGCAAAGCCAAAGGCTAGCAGGTTTTGTGACCTTGAGGCAGCCTGATCTACAAAGGAAATTCCAGGACAGCAAGGACTGTTGCACGGAGAGACCCTTGCTCGAAAAACCACAAAAACAAAACAAATAAACAAAAAATGAATAAATTATTTCTCCGAGTAGTATTTTGTGTCTCAACTTCAATTCCTCATGCCCAGAAACTTCTGTTTCTGGTAAGTCTTCCGATAAGATTGTGCCAAAGTCTTCTGAATAAAACCTCCGTTTCATTTTCCAGTCAAAAAATAACCTGCTTGCGATTCTCGCCTTTCTTATTGCAAATACGAAAACGTTCTGTGCGTTTGGGGTTTGTACGAAGAGGGACAAACCCAAGTCTAAATGGGTTAGACATCCCAGGAGAAAGGCCCAAAGGTTGCTAGGGAGACCTGCCTTAGAGAAGCTTTTTGGTACCTGGGCCCTCCAGCTTGAGCCTTGGCTGCCACCTAGTGGGAACAGCTCGCAACAGTTCGGTCGCCTTGGGAGACGACGCTAGCTTTGCATGTTGGCATCTGCCACAGTAAGAACACTTAGTAAAGAGCTACAGTGGAGAGTCTCAAGAAAATCCGCAGTGAATAATAGACGGATGGATGGATGGATGGACGGACGGACGGAC
>LOEQ01000868.1:0-13769 GCA_001685075.1 Bramus lutescens
AACAGAAAAAGGGGAAATGATGTAGGTGGGTCTATTTTCTATGTGTTGCTTTCACCACTGGTTTTTTAATAAAGAAACTGCTTGACTTGCAAAAAAAAAAAAGAGGAGACATTCAAGGGGTGTTCCTGGACATTCGAATGGAGGGGAACCCAGGTGAATAGAAACAAAAACGTCTGTTGCTTTGTTAGGAACTGTCTGTGAAACTATGCAGCTGCTAATAAAATGTGAAAAATTTTAAAGAATTTAAGCAAGAGACAAAGATGCATGCTTTGAATTTGAGATACGTACTTTAATTGAAGAAGGGAGAGTATATAGGAGAGAAAAAAATTGCAGGCAGCAAAATTGATAAGAGGTTACCAAACTTGCCATTTAAAACTGTGGTTACTTGACGGTGTGCTTTGATAAGTAACCTTGACATCTCCTAATGTGGGTAAGCGGGTAGATGGCTTCCCTCTAGACAAAGTACCCACACCACACAGAGAAAGAATGGCAACTCCCATTTCCTTCAGGTTGAATCCTTCTTTGGACGTCTATGTTTTAAGTGCTGGCAACTAAACCTATTTTCAGTACCCAATATTTTCAAGAATAGAATTTCACTTACTTTTATTTGAGTCTTGTTCTGTGTGGTTATTTATGTGTAATGTTTGTGTGGGTGTCCATGAACATGGGTGTGTAACTGCACTGAAAGCACAGGTTGATTGATGTCAGGTATCTTCTTCAATTGCGCTCCACGATATTTTTTGAGATGGTTTTTCTCTTAGCCTTGAACATGCTGATTAGCTATGCTGGCTGCCTTGTCATAACCAGTAATCCTTCCATGCTTAGCATTGGGTTTAGAGGATTGTGTATGATTAGAGGCTTCTATGTGCGTGCTTTGAATCTGATTTAGGGTCCTCACGCTTGCTCTTCAGCACTTTACTGATGGCACCAACAAAGACTTTCTATATAAAGATTATCATCCTTTAAGGCAATTTTTAGTTTGATATTTTCATAGGTCTTACCCTCATATGCATTATGATAATATGTATTTTTCAAGAAATTGTAATAAAATTATTCTATAATTTTAAATTATAGCTCATATTAAATGTCACTTTTAAATTTCCCAAGTTATTACTCATTTATTATTTTAACAGCACCCAGAAAAATTTGATTTAAAGGAATGTTGCTGCATTTAGGCTTACTGGAAAATTTTTAAGCTATTTTACAAAGATATTACATTATTTAAAGGAATTACTTAATGGAATGTTCAAAAAATAATTGATATATTATTTTGTAAAGTATTGTGCCTCATTCTTATAATATTAATAAAATAAATGTTATCCAAATTTAAATTATTATATACATGGTTGTTTGACCAAAAAGTAAATATATAAGCCATAGGTAATAAATCAGATATTTTTTCTTTTATAGAAAATATTGGTACCTAGAGTTGCCGTGTCTCAAGGTTTGCTTTTATTTTCTGAAGGTGAAAGAGGGTTTTTTCCTTTTTCATTAATAAACTTTTTCATTTATCTTATATACTGGCCACAGTTTCCCCTCCCTACTCCTCCCACCTGTCTCCCATCTACCCCTTCCCATCTATTCTTCCTCAGACTCCATCAGAAAGGGGGCAGACGTCCTATGGGTATCAACAAAACTTGGCACATCTGGTTGAGGCAGAATCAAGTTCCTTCCCACTGAGTCAAGTCTGGACAAGGCAACCAAACCAGCATGGGAAAGATATTCCCAAGACAGCTCAAGTAGTACCACGGGCAGGTCCTGAGCCCACTGCTAGAAGCACCACAAACAGACCAAGACACAAAAAGTGTTACGTGCAGAGGGCCTAGGTCGGTCCCATGCGGGCACCATGGGTGCTGCTCAGAGTCCATGAGCTACTCAAGCTCAGGTCGGCTGTCTCTGTAGGTTTCCCCATCATGAATTTTACTTCAATGACTCATTCTGCATGAGAGAGTGTTTTTATCTGTTATATGTGTGTGTGTGTGTGTGTGTGTGTGTGTATATATATACATATACATATACATATACATATACATATACATTACAGAAAACATAATATATACCTATGCATTTAACTTGTTGAATATATTGGTAAAGAGATGTATTTCTGAAGTACATAGAAATGGATCAAGTAAATGTTTCTGGCCACATTTCATTACTATGCTCATATTTCTACCACTTACTTCAAAACAGTTACATATGCATGTTATATATACACATGACATACATTTACTAAAATAGACATCAGGCCTGACTTTCTTAACGAAAAATACTCTGAAACATAGTGTCTTTGATTTCTAAAATAACCAGACACTAATTCGGTGTTTCCCTAACCTTATAGGTTATTTTTCAGGGACAAATAAAGATACACGGTGAGCAATCTCTACATTTTCCTAAGACATCAGATACTCTTACATCAGTTTACATGCAGTCAAGTTGACCTCCATAAATGAGCAGCATTGCTAGCGAATTCCAAGTTCTACGTGTCTGTCTAAAGAATGATGCACATTCCCAAAGCAGCAGCTAACCTACTGAAAAAGGGAAGGCTGCTTTACCTGGCCTGTAGGCAAACAGTGTGGATGACAAGATAAGGAAATGGGCAGCTAGGAAATGCAGCTCATATTTGACAGTATCATGCCTGAACTTGGTGCAAACACAAGTGCTGGCAAAACTATCTCAAAATTCTCTTTATGTTCTAAAATTACACTTGTTCTGAATTTTCAGGTTGGAATTCAGTCTGTGAGTGACCACCTCAGTCGATCAAGAGGCCTAGAAACTTGACCATGTCTGATTAAAGGTTATACAGATTTATGGAAATGCCTTCACATATATGATTGCTTTTTAGTACATAAAATATTATCTGGTTGTTCAAAACATCATGTATCCAGTCAATATTTAGGAGTTTTCTTGATCTATTTCTAATTAATGATGTAAGGTTTATCTTACCTGCAAACCTCCAATCTTTCTAGTGCATATTGAAGTAAATATAGTAAGCATGCTCTTATAAGCGTCTACACCGGATGAAGGTATTTTAAGAAAAGAAATATTTTTCAGTGGTATTAGAGAATTGATGTAATATATGAACATGAAATGTATGTCCACAACATCACAGATGAGAATCTCAATGCTGGAGATATGGCAGAAAATAAAAATGATAATTTTATATGTATGAAAGAGGCTTTGTAATTGCTCTTAGTCAGACATGTAAGATTTATAAATATATAAATATTAACTAATATGGTAGCCCCTTCATAACTTAATTGTAAGTTACCATCTATATTCAGATTAATAACTTTTACTTAATGCTTTTGTTTATAGATTGCCTCAGTTTAGACCTCACATAAATGATTCAATAATTTTATTTAATGTCTTTGTTAAATGAATATTTAAATTGTGGATATGATTTTCATGTCTTCATGTTTCAAATTTCTCCTTTTTATTTATTTGATTTTCTTAAATGTTAACTTAAGTCTTAATCTCATGGGAAAACATTTTTTCCTCATTTCTTACTTATATGTAATTTAATTATTTTACTTCTGGGAACTACACTTAAAACCAAATGTATTTTAATGTGGATGGACACAGTGATACAACTTTGTAATCTCAGTTCTTGGGATGTTAGGTCAAAAGAATTCCAAATTGAGGCCGGCCTGAGCTGAACAGTGAGTTTAAGACCTGGATGGGTGGAGTATGTAGAAAGAACATATCTCAAGCAAAACAACAACAAACAAAAAAGAACAAATCTGTATTCTTAGATTGAGAAAGGCAGATAGGAAATTAAAAGTCAACTGGGGCAAAGTAATGACGCTGTCTCCAAATAAAAATAAAGGAAGTCTGAAGCTAATAAATTGATGGTACAGTGTGTCTAACTTATTGTTGAGGGGTTCAAAACCAGTTCCAAACAAATCACAATATCTTAAATTATTGATATGTAGATAGATCTGTTTATCTATAACTTTATCATGTATGTGTGTTTCTATGCACACATCTATTAACATATATATTAAAGATACATGTAAGAATTTTGCTACCAAAGAATGATTCATGAAGTGTTTTCTGTGAGGAAGCATGGTTTGAATTTGATAGATAATTTCACAAATCTCTTACAAATATTCATCCACTATGCTTTGCTACAAGTAGCACAGAAGGGGAAGGCACGCATTGCCATCTTCTTGGTGCATTTGATGCTTGCGGATGTTCAACAACCCTGTCTTGCTTAGTGCTTTCGTGCTGACTCCAACTCCGCCCCAAAGTATTATGTCCTGCATTGTTGCTCCCTGTATCTGCGTTTCCAGTTCTTGGCTTTGCATTTTGTCTTGTACATAAATATATGGTTGGGCTTTTTAAAACATATTTGATATTCATTCTTTTTTTGAAAGTTAACATAATTATATTTATTACATACATTACAAAGGTTAAACTTACTTTTATCATGTATGAGTTTCTCTTTAGTAAGCTTTCCTACTCTTATTTTTCTCTGCAATGTCTTTTAGATTGGTAATAATTTTGATTATATTTTATATTTCACAGAAATCTCAATTTAGTTGTTCAAAATATTAAATACTTATTGTTTGATATGTTCAAAAGAGTACAGTTTTACCTTACCAATATCTGTATTCAGTATCTATGATATCATAAACAAAACCAGAAGTGCGTTGTCACTTCTTCTGCCTTGACACCTGCATGCCAATCATGTCTCTACCCAATGTATAAAAACTTTAGACTGAACTATTAGGTCTTCTGGCTTTATATTATTTTTTAAATCCATTTGGCTACCTATCTTGATATCCCACTTCAATATTAGGGTTAGAAATAAAACAAAAAAATGTTTTTTTCCACTGAACTTTAAAGATAATTATAACTTGATTAGTTTCCAATGAAATTATTTCTCTTGCTGAAAGCATTATAAAAAATATTGTTGGTCATTGAATTTATTACCTCCAACATGTTAAGCAAAACTCCAAACAACCTGAAGGCTGTGGATCTTTATTTTTATCCACGGAGTTCTGAAATATTACCAGCATTATAACTACGCATTTATGTTCATTCACCATATATGGTAAGAGATAGTCCCTTGGATTCATCGCCAGCACTTCTGCAGTGTACCTGCAATATGCTCACCTACTTAAATAACTTTTGTATTTCTTGGTTCTTTTATGTTGTTGAGCTTCTGAATATCTCAAGTCTACCTTCATGTGACCCCGATCTATACTCACTAAGAATTTTCTTTAGAAAAAGTTCCTGGTTTCTGATTATTAAAGAGTACATATAGAAGCAAAGAAAATCTCTACTTTTTATTTCATTCTCTGAACCATTCTTATCATAGAAAACGTTCACAACACTCCCCTTGAGTTCACTTCGCATTCACCCAATAACATCAAGCAATGCGACTTCAGACTTTCTTCCTCAAAGGAAACTCTTGAAAGTGAGTTACCTCTTAGAAACTATCTTGTTCATCTTGATCCTGTCAGCCTTTGACACCCTCTGACTTTCCCTATCCCACACCTTTCTTGCAAAGCTCACCTCATCTGGAGCAAAGCTGACAGATTTAATTCTCTTCCTCTTCAATTTCCCACTCTGTGGCTTTCATTGCCTAGGTACTCCATCCACTACATAATACACTTACCCCAGGTTCTGCTTCAATGTTGCCTTGCTCAGAAATCCCACTCCACCCCACACAGCAAAATGTTATTTTTAAGCGCACAACTGTCTTTGATACTGATAGGCCCACCACTATCTTTCAAACTACCTACGCTAAATATTTGCATATTCTGTATGAAAACTTAGCATTTATAAAAAACAAGCTAATTATTTCTCTTAGGACAGCTGCTTCTGTTGTATGTTTTAAATTTCTGCTTAACAAACTTTCAGTTCCCAAAATAAACATTTGATGAATAAATTAGTAGCAAAGTTAAAAATAAGTTGAGCAGAGATAGTATAGGAAATACCTCAGATTTATCAAAACATCATATGGGCCTTTCCTGTATGTATAGAAAGGCACTGGAACAGCCGAAGACATAAAATCAGAACAGCCAAAGACATAAAATAAGATCCTTTGTCTAATAGAAGAGTAACAATTATAAGTTAGCTGATGCTGTCACTCAGTTGTTAGAGCTCATGAGGACAGCTGAGAAAGGGCTTAAAGTTAAGGAATCTTGAGGAAGTGGTCTGTGGAGGTGCATGCCTTTAATCCTCGCATTCTGGAAGCAGAGACAGAATGCTCTCTGTGGTCTGTGAATTTGAGGCCAGCCAGGTCTACAGAGCTACCTCCAGAACAGCCAAAGCTATACAGAGAAAGAATGTTATGAAAAAGCAGAAAAAAAGGAAGGAAGGAGGAAGGAAGGAAGGAAGGAAGGAAGGAAGGAAGGAAGGAAGAAAAGGAGAGAGAGAGAGAGAGAGAGAAATCTCTTTGCACTTTATTACAATTACTTCAAGTGGGGATTAAAGAAAAGGGGATTGGTTTCATGTTGAGACTGACATAAGGCAGTAAGAAGAAATACTCCAGAGGCAAAATATGAAGCAACAATAGAAAATTGAATACCTACATACTGGGAAGTGTGGCCAGGTAGAAGTATACATCTATTCCCCCAAAGAAGCTCCAATAACTAAGAGGAACTTGAACTCCTCATTCCCAATTAAGGAGCGGTGCAAAGACTTTCTTTAAATTTAATACATTAAAGTTACCTTAGAAGGCTGGAGAATCTGTGATCCAATGTGGTTAAGAACTGGAATAAGATACTGCATTTGGGGGGATTGAAATTGGTAATGCCCATTAACCATGACAGTAAAATAATAATGATGTTTGCCTGTTTGGAAATGAGTTATGTATCAGAAGGATTGGAATTAAATCAATGAATGTTCCAAATTATGCATGAGATACTAACTCTAATTATTCAATTATAATGAGATTTACCATTAGGAAGTAAGAGAAATAATTAGAATTAGCTTTGGTAATGAGAACCTGTCATTGTTTGGGTTATAAGTCAAAAATTGCTTTATCTGTCATTTTCCAGTTACTTATAATCTCTGTTCAAATGTATACATTGGGTACATTATTCCTTATCATAAGTTTGAATACAGTTGGGATATATTGGTTTTAAGATAATTTATTCAATTTACTTAAGTTTTGCCTGATTAAGACTAAAGCATAGAGGCAGTATTAAATGTCAGTTCTACTGAGGCTCAACAGGTTACATTTTTAAATGAATGCATGAATTGCAGAATTTCTAGACTTCTTAGCATTTGACTGTGATCTCCATTATGGGGCATATTGATAAATAAAACATGTGTGTGGAAAAAGGTACTCAGAGCAGTAAGAGGGAAGAACAGGAGAAAGGACTGCTTCAAAATAGTGTAGTTCATTGCCAGAATGATTTCAGAAATAATGTTGTAAATCAAGAAACTAAAACAGTGCAGACAAGAAATTCTGGTAAGAAATATAAAACAAATTTACATTATTAAACACTCAAAATATTAAATTATAAAGCCCAGTGCCATAAAAATAGATTCTTAATAGTTCTTAGTAATTAAAACTCATTCTATTTGGCTGGGAGAATGATAACCTAAATTAAATATAATTACACTAGAAGGATTAGAAATAAACTACATGGTTTATTAGGCAAGATTTAAAAAGTGAGCCAAATCTCTGAGAACTTTCTGTCAGTGAAGGCATGAAAAAGGAACATTTAGCTATAGAAAGGATTGAGGTCTTGATCTCTGCAAATTCTTATGCAGGGAGCATATAAATAATGAATATCATAATAATCCATAAGATTTATTTCTGAATCCTGGAGTTGCTGAAATTACTACCTTTTGGCAACTCCATTTTCTACCAACTTTAAACTTCTGACACTTCTACGTTTCATACATGTTCAAAACTTGTCAATGGCTCATCATTTCCACTATAAATACCCCAGACCAAAGCCCGCTAATCTATTACTTGGACTATGGCTTCTAACAGCCCATCAACAACAGTACTTCTTACCTCTGTCATTACCAGGACAATTTATTCTGCTTCAAGTCCATTTTTCATATAGCAGGCAGGCAGATTTCTTTGAAATGTAAAACACACTATATAAAGTCACTCTGCAGTCACCTTGTCTACACAGCTTCTCAGTGTTTCAAGCACAACACCAACTCTCTCCAGACACAACACTCTTATTTCACTTGCTTAAAAATGTATGGCTCATATTTCCCTTGTGCTAATTGATTTCCTTAATTAGAAAATTTATAATCATCACATGGCTGAATCTTTCTTACGAATCTAATTTAGAAGCTTCACCTCCTTCCTTCCCTGATTACCAAACACAAACTGTATATTCTGTCATCCTCGAAGTTCCAATTATAATTCTTTAGAAGTCCTTTTCTTTTTTTGTTATGGTTGTAACCATCAACACAACACTCTCAAGTTCATCAGAGTAGAAATTTTATCAGTTGTGTTTGTCACTGTAACACATAATGCAGGGGACTAAAAATATTTTGGAAACTTAAAGGAAAAAAAAACAGATATAGCCATAAAGGAGAGATCCTTTTTATTGAACAATGGCAGCACCTAATTATACTCACTTCATTCTAAATGAAATCTTCAGTTCTCCCATCCATTACAAATGTTTCCTTTTAGAGTGGCCAAATTCGTCTTTAATCTACTGAAATCCTTAAGTTGTAGTCGTTCTATACTTACTTTCTATTAGCTTTAGTTTTTCAAATGTGTTTCTTCTTTTTTATAAAGAAATAAATGACATTTTATTTTTTATATGTGTGGGTATTTGCACATGAATGCAGCTGACCACAGGAACCAGAAGAGGGCATCAGGTCTCCCAGAGCTGGAGGTATAGGTGTCTGTGATGTGTCATTTGGATGCCAGAAAAGAAAACAAACTTTTTAACAATGACATCATCTCACCAGCCCAAAAGTCTGGTTCCACTCTACCCCTCTGTCATGTGTTTGTCCTTTCTATATCATTTTTGGTATTCTACATTCTGAAACAATTTCAAATTTATGTATTTTTCTAGTTTACATTTATTTTCCTGTTCTTGGTATGTTTTTAAAATATTTTATTTTACCTTAAAAAATCATGTATACTCATGTGTCTGTATGTGAAATTGAGCACATGAGAGCAGTGCCAGAAGAAGCCAGTGAGAGCATCAGATGACCTGGACTGGAGTTTCAGGGGTGTGACCTTAAGTGGGTGCTAGGAACCAAGCTCTGGTTTCTACATGAGCAGCACTCAGTCTTAACGCTGCACCTTCTCCCTGGACCTTCTGGATACCATCATTTTTAGGTTGTATCTGTTGATTCTTCTACATTTTAATGCATTTTAAGATTAAAGTACTTTCTTTCATTTTATTTTTATTTTATTTTAGGGATCACCTTACACAGTATTCTTTCTACAACCTCAATAGTTTTCTGTAAGCCTTCACTGTTAAATTTACAAGTGTTCTTTCATAACAATACATATCTTATTTGAAGGTATTAAACGATGAAAACACAAGTTCATTCTAAACACCATCATTTTATGTTGCAATGTTCATTTTTTATTGTTTGTTTGTTTGTTTACAAAAGCTCATCCTGTTATATACTTTCCAGTCTGGTACGTAGGGCACTTTAGTGTTAACTTCATAATTAGTTTATATTAATATAATTTCTATTTCATATATGGCAACAATGGCTTTTAAATAGATTTTTGACTTGTCCATCATCATACATTATTATGTGCTGTGTCTGAGAATAAAAAAAAGAAAAAAATATATCCAATCACTGTGCAAACCATAGTTAATCTCACACTGTCCTCAACAGGAAGTTGGATCACTGAGATAGTTTAGAGCTTAAAATTTTGCATAGTTTCCTTCTATGAACTGATGCACAGCTGTGTGGCATTTCCATGATGTAAAGACCCAAGTATAATTAATAAAGAATTAGGAGAATGTCTGTTCAGAGAGATTTCATCTCAGCTGTAGGTTCCTTCTATTGCTTTTTATAGGGTTTTGTTCATCTGTAGGAGACCTTTCTAAATTAAGAGCTTCACAATGTGAAGTGGTATTAAGATGCTTTGCTATTGAGTGGTGTTTATACTACGTCTTCCCCGTGGTTGCCACCATGGCCAACCAGATGCTTTTGAAATTTTGCCTCGCCCAGGGATATCTTTATTGAAGATGAACAAGATAAATTGACATTTCAAAGGAAACAGTCAGGAGTGTGAGTGCTAAAATACATTAGATCCATTTTGGAAGTAGCTTTGAAATAAACAGGCATACAGACTATATTATAAGTAAATTCCTTATATCCATGTTACTTTGAAAGAATTCTGGAGTCCTCCGAGAGCACAATGCTTTTAAACTCTAACAAAAAGTGTAACTACCATAGCAATACTCAGTTGCTCTCAGTAAATGCCTGAGAAAAAACTAAACTCTTCCAGTCGACAATCTGTTAATCACTTAATAAATGTCACAGTTGAATCACATTAAGAATTTTTTTTTGTAACAGTACTCTATATTTTGCTCAAAGCCTAAGGTTCCAAAGAACAAGAATTTCCCATTACCCCAAACACTAGTTTGATCTCCAAAACAATCCTGGAAAAATATTCCTCCAGACACTAATAAAAAAAATGAAAAAAAAAAACACATGCAACTCTCACATGATGGTTGACATTTTAGAATGACCTTTGTGTAGAATAAAAGTCACTTTCCAAAAAGCCAAAATTCAAACTTTCCCAGAAACGAATTTGCAAATGAATAGACATTACGAGCTGAAAAAAGAATTACTACCCTGGATAATTTTCCCCTCAACTTTACTGAAATCAGTAAAGTGCCCAGATGACAAACAAACGCTCCATCCATTTTCACATTGCTTCTGCAGCACTGTTAACCCTGGCTTGGCAGCTCTGCCTTTTTGTTTTTTATATCACAAAACCTTCCTTCAGAGCCTTTGTAAATACCAAACATATTTTTTACCAGTATCCAAACTGTCTCAGTCATTTCCACACTCAGATCAGGTCTCTGGCTCACTGTCTTGACCCCTGATGCTGCCCTGTGATCCAACTCTGATCCTACAGACGCTTACTCTATTCTTCCAGCAGCAGAGTCTTGACACAGGATGATCAGAACCACTTAGATCCTACCCTGAGACAGATACCAGGACACACAGGACAAAATTCCCATGAAAATGGTCATTCTAAAGGCAACTCACAACTGAGAGGAGCATCAGGATTTTCTCCCATCTAGTCTTGAGACAGCTAGCACTTTTCTTTAGTTCTTCCTTGTCACTGGCTTTGGTAGAAGGATAAATGTTGGTAGAGGGATACAGCAATAAAAATTGTTATTTCATTTATATGCACATGCATGCGCTGGTTTTATTTGTTAGATTTGCATAATTTAAAAATGCAAGGCTTTTAAGAGAAATACGGAAAATTTGAAGAACGCATTCATCCCAGGCTTCTAAATTCTAACTTACCCTAGATTCTAAATTTTCCAACCCTTTAACATGTTGATGATTTTTCAGTAGCAAGTTTAAAAATGTTAATTTTTAACTCAGTCAATCATTCTCTTGAGTATGATTAAAATAATAGCAACATGTCCAATATTTATGATTATTCGTTAGAGAAGTTTTCTATACCAAGAGACAATAAGTAATCAGAAACTGGAAATAATAAAATTATTTTAAGAAATTGTTTTCCAAGAGAGTTGAGGGGCTAAGGAACTGCTTCTGTGTTTTGGTCACACAAAAAAAAAATGACTAAGAACAAATAAAACACAATGTTCTTTTTGAGGCCATAAATAATGTTATATATCTTTATAATTTAGTGCTCCTGAAAGTTTTGGATAAATACTACATATCATTTTTTTAAAGCACAAAAGTGATCTTTCAAACAGCAGTAGTTCTACAGATTTCTAGAACATTGCAGTGAGAATTACATTTGTGTGTCCACATGGATGCTGATAAAATGTAGAAATTTCTAAGTTTGCTTCCTCTCTAACTTTGTGAAGGGAAAGAAGCGAACTGGGACAAGGGCTGGAGGGAAGATTAGATTGGAATATTTGGGAAACATTTTAGCCTAATTTGGAAAACTCATTTACATTTTTGTAGATAATCAAAACACTGCTGTGAAATCAGACGACATGGGGCTGGGCCTCTTTCCACACGATCCTGGTGATGGCAAGGCTGGCGATGGAGGTCGGGGAGCAGCCTGAAGCAGACAAACTCTCAAGTAGGACTCAGGTAGTCTAGTCTGCTTGACCAACCAGGCAGAAAGGGAAGACTGCTAGTGTTGTAATTGCTACCAAAATAAAGAATATCACATTCTGCTTCAAACTACATCGATCCGTATGTGGCTTTTTAAATTTTCAGCCCACAATTAGGTATTTTTGCTTCATCCTGATGGACAGTAAGTGGAGATGTTTTCCATTATTAAAAGAGTGGAGTTATTAATTATTTTTCATACAAGATTGTCAGGAAAGAGCTTTGTGTTCGTGTGATCCACATTAAAAAAAATGAGGATGCCAGTAACAATGAAAACTTGAGGCTTAATTGGAAGACCCTATATTAGACAACTAAATGATGATTTTTTATATGAATAATGCTTTAATAAGCCACAACATGGTTTCAGAGCTACTATTTGAGTATCAATGCAAATGTAAAACTTAAGAATATTTCAGAATCAGGCATGAAATGTAAGACATTGTGAATAACCCCAATGCTGGAAACAAATTCTCTCTCCCCTGCTTCTCTCTCCCTCCTACCTTCTCCCTCTTCATTGTGTGTGTGGTATATGCATGTGTGTATGTACATATGTTGCATGTGACTACACATGTGGAAGACGTCCATACCAAGCACCTTCCTCTCTTCTCCCTTTCATATCTTTTCCAAACTTTCACTTCTGATATAATCGAGAAATAAATACCAAGGAGTCTTTGTGAAACCACTGTCAATACGGTAACCCTTCAAGATTTATTAACTAATAGCTTACACTCTGCACTTTGTCCTTCGGATCATTTTCTTTTATTATCGCTCACGTTTTGATGCTCACCATGGGAATTTCACTCATCATGCATCACCACTGTTTAACACCCGAAGTCTTTTAAAATGAAGTAATTGTCTGTCATTGAATAGGTGGAACAAAAACAAGAGGGGAAAATGCAATGTCCAGAGGGAAATTTCCTCTATGCTGGTCTGTTCTGCTTTAGGAGCCACTGCGTTTTCCCAGCGTTTCACCTACTGTATTCTAGTTCTGTATCTGGGGATAAGTGCCTTGGCTATGGATCTTATTTTCTGAGACAACCTCTCACAGAAACTTAAGTGCATGGATGAGGTTAGGCAGGCTGGACAATAAGCTCCAAAGCACTCCACTCCTGTGCTGGAGTAACAAAGGTGTGCTGTTCCATACAGCTTTCACATGGATCCTGGCCATGTGAACTCGAGTGCCCTGATTACACAGAAGGCACTATACTGGCTAAGCCATGCCCCAAGACCCCTAAGCAATTTTTTTTAAAACAAAAATCACACTAAAAGCTAAGGTTGGATACACTAGTGATTCATCTTTTGAATATGTTGTAGAATTAAATTCTCATGTGACACTAAGAATTTTTTAAACATGCCTCATTTGATATTGTGGTGATATGCAAGATATTCATCAGTGTTCATATAGGATGGGACCAGTTGAGGCGCCCTTTCCTCAGCTACTCTAGGAACAAGCTGGGCCATCTCCTTGGACACCTGGGATCCCCTCTAGAGTCAAGACTCTTGCCAACCCTAAAATGGCTCCCTTAATTAAGATATCT
>LOEQ01000868.1:14319-30169 GCA_001685075.1 Bramus lutescens
GGAACCCTGACTGCTCTTTGGACTGGAAAGGGAGGGGAGGGGGAATGGGGGAGGGGGGAAAATGAAAGGAAGGGAGGAGGTGGAAATTTTTAATAATAATAAAGAAAATGGAAAAAATTCAAAAAGAAACCTTTATGTATCCATACCTCAACCAAAACAAACAAACAAACAAACAAACAAATAAATAAATAAATAAAGAAACATGCCTCATTTGATATTGTGGAAGAAACAATGACACTCTAGTTGCCCAAGCACGTGTGTGTGTGTGTGTGTGTGTGTGTGTATGTGTTCAAATGCACTTGTTAACTAGCTACCTCACTGGCATGGAGTCAAATAGAAGTAGCATGTCACTGAGTCAACACATTCTTGTAGCATTATGGCTTTTTAACTTTTGTTATTGTTTTTGCTTTTGCTTTCTTTGTACAGGGTTTCTCTATGTAACAGCACTAGCTGTCCTGTAACTAGCTTTTGTAGACCAGGCTGGCCTTGATATCACAGAGATCCACCTTCCTCTGCCTCTCAAGTGCTGGGATCAAAGGCGTGCGCCTCCACCTCCTGGTTGCTTTTTAGTATTTACAGCAAAGATGTATTCATGTAGCAGTTAAGGCAATACTTTCAAAAACAGTCAGCATTTACTATTTCTTAAAAGCCTGCATATTATACTAAAAGGTCTATTAATATCCTCAGTGTCATAAGACTATACGAATGCAATGGCAGATTACTATTTAGAAAGCTATTTAAAGCCAGGGGTGGCTTTGGAAGTGATTATTTCAAGGGTGAGTTTTAGCAAACTGTGACACAGAGAGAGATTGTTAAGCATCAATGCAGAGGTTCTTTCATCTCCAGGGCACTCCTCTGGCTTTGGAAAGCATGTGATTATTTCTCAACTCATTCAGTTTTTCGATGAAGATACTGAAAGGAATGAAGGTCTCGCTGAAGCCCAGTTCACTTCCACAGATGTTATTCAGTGCACTAACTGCTTCTATCACAGGACACAGACCTGTGCCTCTCTCTAAAGCTCAGACTATGTTTTTAGGATGATTATTTCATGCATAAGTTCTATTCTTCTGATGCCATTGAGTGGGAAACAGCATGCATGTATGGTTGTATGAGATGAAATCATCTAGGCACTGTCAGTCCTTGCTCAGCGCTGAGACAGGCTTTGGGAGAGATCGTGTGCTGTGCTGACATCACCACACTAGAAAGCAAGCAACATATTCAAAGGGTACTAGGGTACTCTCCACATTTGCTGGTGAGGTCCTGCATTAGCTGTTGCCCTCGTCATCAGTTTCTAACGATGAGGATACATACTACAAGTCTGTGCCTTTAAATCTTTAGTAAGAAACTCCTAGTGTGCATTTCCAGTGTGTACATTAGGTTCTAATTAAGACATGTTGAATTGGAATCTCTTCTGGAAGGCTTCTGGGTGATGCTGTTTTAGCAAGCAACAGGCCATCATTGCAGCACTGGTGAAGAATCAAACACCCTTTACAGCTGTAACAAACCATCCACAGAAGCATCTGGCTTGGAATTATGTAAACTTTAACCATCATGAAGCATCATACAACATCTATTTCTCTGTTTTCTATTTAAATATTAGAATACTCTTCAGTGCAAATAAGCATTAGATATATATGACAAACAAAACCTTGTCTAGGATGTGGTCTTCAATCTATGGCGGCAAGATTGAACCCCAGAGGTTTTCACCAGCTTTATTAATTTCACCTGCTAACAACCCTAGACTTTGGGATTTTTTTCATATCTGTATTTAACGTACATTTTCAATCTTATGGTTCATATCTGATATTCAACTTTCAGGCTGAAATTAGGCAAAAATACATCTTATATACAAGATACTAAAAGCTAGCTTTCCTAAGTAAATTATTAACTCATCGAATGGTAATTCTGTTTATTCAAGATTTTCAGGTGGAATAAATAAAAAAAAATGGCTTAGTCACCAGTCTGAGGGACTTGAAGGCACTGTAAATGTTATAGACAGTATGACCAGCTTTTTGTATGCAGCTCTGGATGTTTTCACTCAACATTAGGTCTAAGTAGAATTTTCTATTGAAAATCTGGTAATCGGGATTTTCTTGGGAACTTTTCATTTCAAAAGGTTATTTGTTGATTGTAAATTATAAGAGATTTAGAGAAATAATAATACACAATCATATTTGTGTTTCTTTAATTTTGGCCTATCCAATGTTATAAACCGTCATCACTGGCTTTTTCCTAGATTTATTTCAAATGAGAAGTGAAATAGATGTTGAGAGGTGTCCAACGTCAAGGGTGCCTAGAAACACATGCAAGTTTATCAGATAGTGTAGAAGACTAGTTGTTTGCACCTCTCACATGAGAAGGAATTTGATGGAACCTAGAGATGTGGTGTCTGCTTAGCGAGTATAGAGATGGCTCTGGAAGCATGAGAAGCAAGTTCGAAGCACCTTTAGTCACAGGGTCCAGCAGAGCCACACCACTGAGTCCAGCAGAATCTGGTGGTGCAGAGATGACTCGGGGGAAAGTCTTCACTTATCATCCTAAGAGAAAATGATTCTTATATTTATATTTGGCTAGACTGAATTTTTCACTTTTATACCAAGACAATGGAGTTAGTTGCTTCAAGGTCTTATTTCTTTGAAAAAAATTTCGCTACACTTCGTTCTTTCAATATTACACAACTTCAAATCTGAAATCAGAACAAGTAGATTCTTCTCTGTAACGGTACTCTTCAGAACCTCTTATTCTACATATATTTAAGGGAAACTAGTTTCTTTCTTTTTCTTTTTGGCATACAACTGGGAAATGAGTAGATAATATCCTTTGTGTACTGGTTCATAATGACAAAAGAAAACAATCTCCAGTCTACTGAAGAGATGACATGTTGTTTTGTGCTTAATGAAAGATAAATTAAAATCATTTGACATTGCCATATGCTAACAATCATTTCCTGAGCAGAAAGAACATTACCACAGATGGCTTGATAGATTGCCCTAGAAAGGTTGCAGCGAATAAACCCTCCATTCTTGCTGTAGTTGTTGGTGTGAAAATAGACACAATCTTCAGTGAGAAATTATGGCCATGTTTCCCATTTTGAATCAGGTGCATAATGTGAACAACTTTCACTTACTTGGATTAATCTTTCAACATAAAGTAAAAAAAGGCATGCAGTAAGATGTTGTGTGTATCCTCATACTCTAGATGTTGATCCAACTGCTGCTAATAATCATGTGTGAATAAGAAGCCATTCAGACTTTTAGTCATGACAATTACTGTACAAGTTCTTAACATTAATTTATATATTGAAAGCAAGGTGTTTTTTTATCAATATCAACTATGGCCAATATATAAGATAGGTAGTATTACTATGTTCAAAATATCCTGAAACTTAACATGTGAATAATATTCACATTGTTTGGCATTTGTTAAAATTGTATATTATTACTATATATAATGACAAAAATAGTATCTTCATCTTTTCCAATTATTTGTGTGTTAATTGCTAAGTAGTATCCAAAATGGTTTCCAGTGTTCTAATATTCTAAGTATTACCTAGACTTTGCATATTCATACTTTGTGCATTTCCCAGCTTCATGCAAAGGTGATTGTGACAGGGGAAATGGGTATCCCATGCTGCATTTTGGGTTATGAGGAGTCTGTGGATTTTTCTGTCTTCCTCATTTTTGTGGTCTAAGGTAGAAGCTCAAACAAAGATTAAGCCAGCCCTACAAATCATTTATTTTTTAACTAAAATATAATTGCATTATTCCTTCTTCTTTTCACTCTCTCTAATCTTTTCCATGTCCTTCATCCCTCACTCCCCTTTAGATAGAATCTACATATTAAATACCACCTGGTTAGTTAGCTGCTTGCATCTGCATGTGTGTGCGCACACACACACACACACACACACTATTTCAAGACTGACAACTTGTGTTAGTGGGCTCATCAATTGGTAAACAATAATTCTCCCTCTCTTAGCACTCCTTTGTTGCCATAGTTCTTTGTCTAGGAGTAGGACCTTGTGACACATTAATTTTAAGCAAGAAATTCTAGACAAAATGTTATCCATGTACACACAACTGGGTAGTCTTGAAGAACAGAAGTAGAGTTTGTAGAAATAGCAAAATCCCATTGAAAGGTCTAGTGGAGAGTAAATTTCTTGATGAAAAGAGACAATTTTCTGTAGTATCATAAGAGTGGTTAAGACATTATTCAAATGGAAAAATAACAGATATGACAGAAGCCTATTTCAGAAAAGGAAGGTAAATCTACAAACAGAAATCAAGGGCAAGCAAAGTGGAGCCTCGAAATAGGATAATTTGACTTAAATATTTTTGGTCCAACCTTATGATGAAGCATGAATGAAAATACAGGAAAAGAGGTTCTTGTGCTCATAGATAAGCCCTATGGAAACCAGAAAAAGAGTTAAGCACAAATGTTTATATATTCAAAAAAAGGAGATGTGTACCCCACCTGGATAGCTGGGAAAAGATATAGTTTCCAACCTGGTGATCTTCTGCTATCAGTAGGCTAGGCTTCACCCAAATCCCCCAGAATATTGCTCTTTTATTCCAGACTTCCTACCACTGCTCAAGTCTTAAGCATTGCTTCTTAGTCCACAACACTTTCATATGAGAGATGTCATTTGCACATTATAACAGTCTAAGCAATTTCTGTTACCTTAGGGACAGGCCAATTCTGAAGCCCACATTCTGTTATGTTTATCTTAGTCATTCTCCTTATCTTGAATGTTTTTTCTATAGAAGTCAACAGAACTCATCTTTGTGGGAGAAGTCATATATACATTGTAAAGAGTTTCAAAGTAAACATGTCTTAGCTTGTTGTACACTCAAGGATGCATTGGATAATTGCATCAGGAAATTTTTTTCCATAATTATGCTGCACTCAAATATGTCTAAAATAAATGACCTGGTGTCAGATTCCAGAAGTTTGAACCATCACTGGCTAACTAAAGCCATACTGACTCATTTCACTCCTGACCATGATACTTGCAGGGACTTCCAAAGGTGATGGGAATTCATCCAAAGCCATATTTCAATTTGAAGTTGGACCTCAAGCTAATTACGTGCAGCACAATATCCAGTTTTGGGCAGTGGCAGGACTAAGCAGTTTATACCAGGCATGGAAGCCTGAGAGTGCAGAATCAGTGTTCTACTCCATTCCATCTTGCTGAGTTTTCATGTTTGGTGTGATATGCATTTTTGAGTTATAGTATTTCAAATATAAGGTAGCTCTGTAAGTACACAAAACCAGCATAAATTAGGAGGCATTTTTGTTTAGATTGGTAAAAACTAATACCATTTCTATTACTAAAACAGTAGGAATAAGCCTTATCATGGGCACACTATTTTTCTCTCTTGCTCTTAAATAGGTCTTCAGGACAGAATATCCTGGACAGATTATCATTAGTGGATAAAAATTACTTTTGCCAAGCTTGTGTGTATCTTCTTTAATTGTTAGAATTGTTATTTTATTCATAAATGCACTGGGAAATGACAGAGAGGGGACTGGTTGAATTTAGCAGAACGGATCACCCCATTTACTGCTTTAATAGCTACTTGCAGTGTTAGTCATGTGGAATATTATTTGACCTATGCAAAGATGTGTTGCATTTGTTTCATTATGAAAAGATGTGTTGCTATTTCACCTTGTCTGCCTAATGTACCTGATTTGTCTAGGAAAAAGCTGAATGGCCAATAGCCAGGCAGAGAATGGATAGGCAGGACTGTCAGGCAGAGAGAATAAGTAGGAGGAAAATATCTAGGAACAGAAGAAACAGAGGAAGAAGAGAACGGGGAGAAAGAAAGGGACACACTCAGGGCAGAAGTCAGGCAGTTGTCAGCCAGCCATGGAGACAGCAGGATAAGTAAGACATACAGAAAGAATGCAAGGTAACAAGACCCAAAGCAAAATGTAAAGAGATACAGATTAAAATAAGAGCTAAGCTAAGACTGAGCATTTAAAACTAATAAATCTCCCTGTCATGATTTGGGAGCTGGTTGGTGGCCTAAAAGAAAACCAGGTACAGAGTTATTCATTGGAGATCATCCAAATGCAATACAAAAATCTCCAGGTTCACTTCTTATTTGGAGGTGTCTACCCGCATACTTTTTCCACTGACCTTCTTGCTATTACTATTCCAATCATGTTCTTTTAAAAAGGTTTTCTGATGCCATGCTTGAGGTAAGGACCTTATTCTTGTTAAATGTATATTTTGCCATTGAGGGAGAGTTCATTTTGGCCTATCAACCATATTCTCTGTTGTCACTTAAAATCTAGCTAACTAAGGTTTACATGACTATTATAATATTTACCAAACATGATTAGCTAAAGTGAAGTCTCCCTAGAATATACCTAATGTCCTTTTGTGTTCTAACATGCCAATAAGAATACCACTTTCAGTTCTACTTCCCTTAATACTATTTTTAAATGCTTTTCTATTATAATTAATGTACTTATGAGAACAAATATATTTATTCATGTGTATAATGGATAATGACAAACTTACATAAATTGGCACACATATCTTGTTGGGACCAATTGAGTCCTGGCCTTCAACTGCTCTTCCCTGTCTAGAACCTTCTAATTGAAGTGACTAAAAGCTGTGCTTTGCCTAGAGGATCAGAGGATGGGATTTTCACCTGTTGGCCATTGACTGCAGGGTGTTTAAGCCTCCATGGTGCCATTAAAGAGGGGCTTTTTGGTACCAGTGGTTGGAGGTCCGTGTGTTGGTCTGTCTCTGCGTGTGTTTCCTCAACCTCCAGCCCCTTGCCCGAAGCTCGCGAACTGGATTCTAGCAGACGGGGGCACAGTGCACAGCAATATCTCCTTAATTTTAAATGAAAAGCAGATTTATTTACTTTTATTGGATATATCTAAGTGTTTTATTCATATATTTAGGTGCACTATGTGTGTACAATACCTTTGGAAGCCCAAAGAGGGTGTTGAAACCCCCAGAACTGAATTTACAGGCATTGGGTACCAGTATGTGGGTCCAAGCCAGAGCTGCAAATGCTCTTACCTCCCTGAGCATTTCTGCCACCACAGTTTAAGCTTTCAAAACTTCTTTAAGCTGAGTATTGGCAACCATCTATTCTCTTATGGGATATATAACATTGATTATACTTTGCTGTGCCACCAAACACTAGACAATATTCTTCCTATCCTAGTAACTGATTCCTCTCCTTGCTTCTATTTTGTACTATAAGCTGTATGTTTTAAAGAGGGCGGAAATACATTTTTCTTCAAAGCATGCTCTTAGGACTTTTATTATAACATAATAGGGTTGAGTGCCAACTGACTCCAATGAGGCATGCTCAATTGGTAGAATATTTCTGGGTGTCACTGGAGAATCTTCCCAAAGACAGTGTCATTGAAATGAACAAAGAAGATCTGTCCTGACAGAGGGGGCAAAGAATCATTCCTAGCAGTGGATGGGTTCTTTTTTGCTTGTTTTTGTTTTTTTTTTTTTGTCCAAAAGAAGGAAAGGGACCTTGTGTGTCTTTCAGAACTGGCACATTAATTGTCTAGCTCTTGGATGCTGTGGTTTTGAGTCATCTAACTGTGACCAGAGCATTGTATCCAGCAATCAGCCATTGGAATTCAGGAAGCTCCATATCACCTGCTCTTCTGCCTTTCCATGTCATATTATGAGACTCCCATGTCATATGATGAGACTTTTCTTCCTCCAATATCACATAAGGGCATTCCTACAAGAAATCCTCCCCTATCTCCATTGTCCCATCCTATTTCCTTCCCCCCTGGAGGACATTGACCAGTTCAGGTGTTTCTATCCATTTTGGGATTAGAAAAACTAAATTGGAAGTGCTGTTGATTATAAAATTTTGTCAATTTCTGATTTTTTTTCTAGTCATTCACCAAAGTCTAGCTTCTCATAACACTAATTCTCCATCAAGTTAGAACAGTTCTATGGCTTATTGCTTTGCATCTTGTCCTGCTTTTGGTGATTAAAGATTAAATTCCAACATTGATTTTATAGCCTCTCAATGTGGTCCATATTGTGACTGTTGCTTTGGCTTAGATACAAAGGAGTATTTTTATCTTTAAATATAAAAATTTTCCTTCCATTTGTATATTTATAGGCTTCAATCCCACAAACCATCTATTAGGAATAACTTTCCCTAGCCAGAAAGATGTTGAGGGCATTGTGATGTATTAAGAAGGGTCTAACCCAGCATAGGGATATCGTTTTCTTCGATGATTAGATCAGGTGCTAGTCTTCATAATTTAACTTTAAACTGCAAGTGTGACATCAACCATTCAATGCCCATCTCTATGTCATTTCTCTTATTCTCTCTTTCTTCCTCACACCTACAAAGACACAGGCTGATGTCACTGAAATGTGTATATTACTGTTAAAGGAATCTGACTGTTATATTTATTTTTAAACAGACACACACAGAGCAAGAGAGAGAGACAGCAAGCTAGATGAGTTGTATTGTTATATATACATTTTAAATTTCTTAAGTCAGACTGCTATTAAAAATACCAGGTGCTCACTGTCCATATTTTATGTATTTTAATTATTTGTTTATATGTATTTTTAAATTTTATTTTTATGAATTCTCTACTCATTGGTTTCTGACTATATTTACAGTACCAGACATGAACTCCCTTATGTTTTAAATAAAAAGTCAGACATTTTATTTAAAAATTAATGCTTTTGTAAGGCTTTTTCCCCAATAAGTAGCAGAGAATTGATTTTAATAAGTTTTTAAGATCACATACATGAATGTGGCTGAGTGTTGTGGTTCATTCCTGCAATCACAGATAACAGAATTCTTATCAAAAATTGCCATTTCTGAAGTAATAACTCAAGTAAAAATGTTGAGAGCGTTTTATTTATCCAAATGTTGAGAGCATTTTATTTTGATGGAGGCAGGAGGATTTTTGTGACACAAGACTTTCTAGAGCAAAATAGTAAGATCTTATCTAAAATAAAAAGACAAATCAATAATCCTTCAGAGGACAAACTCCATGTTGTGAATTCCCAAGTATCAGATCTGAGCATTCAGATTCTAGTGACATGTGATGGATCTTGATATTTTGTATTTTCATCAATTATCTAGTGATTTAATCACATTGAAATGCTGCTCTGAATAGGCGGCACATGGTGCAATACAGCAGTAGCTCATCACTGTCACATTTAAGAATCCACAACTTTTATATGCTCCTGTTCAAAATTATGAAATGTTTTTACATAAGAGAAGTTTAGTTTCTATCTTCACATTCAAAGAATGTGACTAATATTCTTCCAGCTCACACAGAGAAAGCAGATCTGTGGAGTAATGCAGGGACAAAGCTGTTCAATTCCAGTTTCATAGTCTTTACCAAGTTTTTTATGAAAGAAATGGCTCTTTTTAGACATGGTAAAGTTTTAAACCCTGAATGTTAAATATGCACTTACTAGATGTACAAAAATAAAATCAAAGAAATCCATAGAACAAAAGACCTCATACTCCAAGTATCATGACACCTTTGAAAGTTTTCATTTGGAAATATCATCTACACAACACTGAACCCAGCAAAATATATCTCAGCAGATCGAGCAGCAGGGCCACAGAGATGCTGAACCACAAAGCAGGTTATGCCAAACATAGTGTGCTCCAGAAAAAGGTTATTATCTTAATGACCTGGAGAGTACCTTATAGAATTTTGGTGCTTTGTGTTTAAAAGGTATGCTTGATACCATTTTTTATCTACTACTATTTGTTACCAAAATATTAATCTTGATTTTGAAAACATAAATATTTTAATTTTAGGTTTTTTCAACAATAATGCTTTTTTGATAACTTAAAGCAAGCAGTTAGTTAGTTCTTACAAAATGAAAATGAAATCCTGTCTGATTATGCATACCAAGCACTGAAAGAAAAATATGTTAATTCTCAAATCAAGTAGATTAATAATAGTTATTTGAAGTAACAAATTAAGCTTGTATCTTAACTCATACAACTTGAAGTGAAATGTTTATTTCAAATTACTGGGGCACGCCACATGCTCCTTAGTCTCATTTGAATTTTTGAGATGAGAACAAGTTCGTGTTTTGATGGAGCTATCTAAACAATTACTTCATCTGCATTTCACAGGCCATTAATGCAATCTTTTCATACTAACCAATCCATCTGTGTATACAACATGAGTTCATAAGGTAATTATCTGCTTTCTAATACACCCCTTTGGGCAAAGGAGGCAGATAAAGGGATCACTTGCAGTCATTTAGGGACTTATTTTGTAATTGTCAGCATTTGGGAGTCATCTGTCTTTTATCTTCTCAAGTTTTCCCTACCTATGGTGGCGTATCCTAGCAACACAGCAGAGGCAAGACTCTGCAACCAACTTGGTGAGGGAGTCTTTCTTTAGAAGAGACATCCTGGAAATTCAACAAGTATCACAGAAAAACCTTTAGCAGCAATATGGGGCCCAATTAACTATTCGGAGAGCTAATAATAAGGCATATTTTGCTTTTCTGTAGCAAGAGGTATTAATAGGAATCCTATGTTCCTACTTGGGAAGTTTTATTAGTCTCTACTTCAATAAACATCGACTATTATGCAACTGATCCTGAAATGAGTTATGCATGACTCAGTTGGTGGACCAACTGAAGAAAGAAGAAATGGAATTTTAAAAGAGAGACATTCACTGTCATCACACTGAAAGCTGTTTACAAATTGAGAAGAACTCTCAAAGGGTGTCTTTTATATTAATATGCTTTATTATATCACGTCATTGTGTAAAACTAAATCCTATGTGATCCGCACATATGCATCCTATGCCCTCTTAAGATCTCTTATGCTTTTCCATTGGAAGTCTAGAGTTATATATCTGGATAAAGGAAGGCATATGCAAATTTAAGAAGAGACTGGAAGAGAATTGGTCTTTTAAAATTCATTGTTGTTTCCCAGGATCTTGTTATTAAGACTATGCATGGGACGGGCGGCGGTGGCACATGCCTTTAATCCTAGCACTTGGAAGGCAGAGGCAGGTGTATCTCTATGAGTCCGAGGCCAGCCTGGCCTACAAGAGCTAGTTCCAGGACAGGCTCCAAAACTACAGAGAAACCCTGTCTCGAAAAACCTAAAAAATAAAATAAAAGAAAAGACTATGCATGGACATGAATAATTACATACACTCAATTCAATCCTCAGCTTGAACTTGAAAACAATTTAACATCGTTAAACTCGTAGTTTAGAAATAAGTCCCTTTCACTCTTACTCACAGATTCGTGTATGGTGTATTTCTTTCTAGGCATCATTGATATTGTTTTCTCCTTTTCTCTCTTTTCCACCTTAATTCATACACACATACACACACACACACACACACTAGTTATAGAATACGGAGAATCAAACTGAACAATAAAAATAAAAACCTGGTTGTCTTGGAGACAGATTTCCTATTTGCCTTTGCCAGAAGTTATATAGTTTTGTCCCAAATTCTAAAAGCTGTGTTTAATGTGTATAACAGTTTTTTATATTTAATTTTAAAAATACATACATTAAACAGTATCTTATTTTAGCAACCTTTAATGTTACACTGTCAGTACCATCCCCAGTGTAATGAAATTTATTAAAATATCCTATGCTTATTTAAGTAATGGAAACAATTCAACATACCAGCTGCTATATTGTATCATACAATGACAGTAAGTAACTATTTGGGGGGGGAAATAAATTGGTCTTTATTTCTCCTGCCATTTCATGACATAACAGACTCTTTGCTGCCTTTTCTAAGAAACTGCCAATTTAGAATCAATAGCTTTGATGTTGTTTTGTTTTTCACATGGTAAATGGCAATAATGTTTACCTTCCACCATGACAGAAATTCCAGAAAATTCCCGGAATTTATATTATCTAATGCTCCCATGGTTCACACAACTCTAAAGCTAGTGAGATAGACGGCCGGGTGGGTAAAAAGCCTGACTTGAGTTTGACCCCTAGGACTCTCCTAGTACATTGCTTTCCATATGTATGTACTATTATGCACATGACCCACTGTATACACACACACACTAAATATAATAAAATTATCTTTAGAGAAATCTGAAGAATAAATCTGATGCAGCTATTACAGAAATAATCAGGAGACAAATTTTCTTTACGTTAGCAGTAAGCTCCAGTGGAACCACAAAGGACAAAGGCTTTTTACTTGCTATTTCATGAACAACAAGTTATGTGACTTTCATCCTTGTTAAGTGCTATCCAAATAGCATCTTTTAATTGATGCTATGTTATCCTTTTTGTACAATGAGTGTCCTAGCTACAATTTGCTAATCTGTGAAGGTTCACCAGGTACTCTTAAGCTGTTTTTTTTTAAATGCTATTTAAAAAACAGCCAAGTTAATTTGTTGCAGCCTCTCTTTAATGACCACATAGTCTTGGGCCAGACAGTGTGCCTGATATGTAAGGAATGCTCAGTCTAAACTAACTGCTAAATACCACAGGCAAGTAGCTATAGGATGAGAAAAACAAGGCATATTAAGCTCGGCTCTTCAGGAGCAGAGAGAAACAAACAGGCAATGGTTATAATATATAATGATAAAATAATATGAATGTCAAGTTTAACAGCGGAGTCGACTAATTTCGATAAGATGCTCAAGGAAGAGCTAAGGAGTGACACTTAATTAGAGAGGGGATGCTGGGCAGTGGTGTCAACGCCATTAATCCCAGCACACAGGAGGCAGAGGCAGACTGATCTCTATGAGTTTGAGGACAGCCTGGTCAACAGAGCTAGTTCCAGAGCTGTTACAAAGGGAAATCCTGTTTCGAAAAATCAAATAAATAAATAAATAAAATGTTTCTTTTAAATAAATGGAAATGTGGATGAATAGGAAAAATGGAAAGCATGAATAAATGGACAGAGGCAAGAGGCAGGTAGAAGGCCGACACCCTACACCAGGAAAATGTCAACCTCTGGAAAAGTCAGGAATTGGTGGGCCTGTGGCTTCCTTCGCATCATGCATTAGTTTTATAGAAATTATTAATAAGCCAGAAAATGACCCTAGTGAGTTTTAAGGAGAAGAATGCTTTAATTTGTATTTTAGGGATTTCACTTGAAGGACAAGAGGAAAATTTATTGAAGTGAGACAAGAGTGCTTGAAATTTCTGCATAGCTGCACCTTTCAACCCAGCAGTTTGGGCTACATACAGTATTTAGCCTCTCAAACGTGCCTGCTGGCCACACTATGGGCCGCTCATACAGGACACTTCCCTGTTGCAGGGACAGTTTCAGCACAGTGCCGCTCGGGATCATCATTGCCCATGTCTTCCTGGTCTTGGCTCTTCTGGTCTCCACCTTCTAACGGCAGAGTCCAGCTGTAGGGCCTCTGTCCACTTTCTCTTCCTTGTCTTCACTCATCACCTTCCTGTCTCCATTCTCTGACCACGCCCATGCCTGCTTCATTCACCTTTGGTACCTCTGCTGCTTCTACAGAAGATGCAGTTTCTCAGCAAATCATGTTTCAGCATCCTGGGGCTATAATAGCAAACAGTTGCAATTCAAGGTTTTATAAGTACTTTGCTTCTCTGTGTTCTAGCAAGATCCTTGACTCCTGTATCACTTAGTAAGGATTTCTCAAATCTCCTTCTCACTGACTGGAAGTTATCTTACCTGTTCATTTCATTCAGGCAGGAATTCAAAATGGTCACGTAATCATATGTAATCGACCCTACTTTTATTTCTGTTATCGGTTAATTGATTTTTATTAGCATTATAACTCCTTCAGGAAAAGTAATTCTAAAGACTGACTGGAAAAGTATTCTTCCACCAACACTGTGACCAAAAACCTTGCAGATACATGCCTTTTACAAGTCTGTCACAGAAATCTCACATTTCAATTTTGTTTTCTTTCCTTTTGGAGTTTGTGTTTTAATTACAGGAACATGGCCCCTTCACTTTCACTTCCAGGTTGACTCCTATCATTCTTTGTTACCTTCTAAACTGGCCATCCCAATTTATGACTGAATTAATTACTCTTATATCACTGAGACAAATACATGAATACCACATTAGCGAGGATAGGTTTATAGACCCCACCTTCTTATAGCACAATGTGTCAAGGAAGAAATGAAGGGAGGAAGCTCTGTGTATGAGAGCAGAAGAAGAAGGAAGTGCATGCAGCCCTGGTAGCAGTGATGGCGGCCAGAACCAAGATGGACATTGCTTCAGAGGCCGACTCTTCGTGATCTACTTCCTACCCCTTTCCCAAAGCTTCCATATCCTTCATATAGAGCCATAAGAAAGTGAAGGAGCATTAAACAAATAAACCTGTGGAAGATGTTTCAGAGTCCAAACAACATAATACTAATGTTTATAAAACTTATAATTCAAAGGCAATCACAAATGTTACTTGCTCAATGAAGTCTTGTTTTAGTTTCAAGACTAGTGTCTTATAGTCATTTCTACTGCATGAAAAATCTCAGCTTCCCTCTCTTTGTGGTTTATTTTTTAAGTTTGCATTCCCCTGCATTACAGTGTTGATTAATATCTCATAAATCAAACTAAGACCAACAGCACTGTATGCAGATTTATAGCCCTTAAAGAATCTAATACGATAATTTGATCCTATACAATATATAGACACTTTAATTTATTAGAGATTTAATTAATCTTAATGAAATATCTTCCCTTGACTTACAAAGCATCAAATAAGTCTAAAACTTCCTGTAAAGGTAATTCAAATAAAATCTGAAGATGTCCTTTAAGAAAGCTTAGGGAACTGAAGCTTTCCTTCACTTTGAAGACACTCCAATGGATTTCTTTAACCTGCTGAAATAAGCATAAAATGTTCTATTTTGTCATGGCAAACGTATTTGCTAAGGAGAAATTGAACATCATGCCTCAAGTAACTACTTACCCTGAAACAAACCTTTGTCAACATTTCACTCTCAGATTCTGTAGACCAAACCAATGCAGAGAATGGCAAAAACCACAGATTTGTTTTTGGACATTTAGCGCAGTTCCCTTGATAGGTGGTATACAAAATGAAGAACAAACACACTGATAAACTGAAGAGCTAAGTACTATCTTTATTTTTGTCTTTAAACTTAATGAGAAGAGAGGTTTCAGGAAGAGAATGTCTCTAGAAGTTCAATCATAACTTCTTTGCAAAAGAAATTTCAAATATTGTTATTTATATAAATCTCTGAAAATATTTTGAGCTATATAATTAATCAAAGGTCACAATTAGAGTCTTACAGCAATATTCATTAGTAGTTGTAATCTTCATCTAAATGCAATCATGCCTCAGTCTGGAAGGGTTAGTTCTAGCCACCTCCTGCCTAAATGAAGTATTTTTATGCTGATTTCCTTGAATAATATGGTGTAGTATTTATACCTAATCTATGTGTAATGCTGTACACCCTAAAATAATTTAAGTCTTAGAGCATTTATGACTCTTTAGGAAATAATGAGAAGAAACAGGTTGCATGCATATTGAATGCAGAAGTTTTCCTAATATTTTCTATGTTAAGCCCATCACATGTAGAACTTCCTGATATGAAAGGTTAGATGTATATATCCAAAATATGTGTGCAATTATGAAACTGGAAGTTATGCACAATAATATGGAGTTATTCTTATAAGTATTGCCAACAAGCAATGTATTGACATACAAATGGAACTTCAAAGATAATCATTTAATATATTAATTAGTATATTCAAACTTTTATATCAGGGTCTTCCTTCTTTAAAATCTGCTTTTAATTCATGTCTATAGACACTGATGTCTTTATCTACCAGGGATATTTATCTAATACTACTGGATTGGTGTAGGAGGGTCATCTGTCTATGTGTTACTTTCATTGGTTAATAA
>LOEQ01000868.1:30204-44665 GCA_001685075.1 Bramus lutescens
GTTGTTATTTCGGGGTATAAGCTAGCCGTGCGGGAGCCGGCCGGACAAAAAGCAGGCCAGGCCTGCTCCCTTATCACTACACTGGATCAACAAATGGAATAGTTATAAACAATGGCATTCATGATAGAAATATTATGATTCGACAAAACAATAAAGTTACTTAAACATACATGGAGAATGCTATTTTTCTCTAATTGCTTATTCAAATGCCATCCAAACACACACACACACACACACACACACACTGTGACTAGCAGGTCATGAATAGCATCAACTATCAGTCTTCTCAGCATATGAAAGATTGTATTTCTGTAACAAAATTTATATTTTATTTATGTGATTAGGGTTTAAGGTAAGAGCATGTTTGATAAATATCAGTAGTGACTAGTTATATACAATTACCATTATGGATGATTTTAATTATAGTTATTTATATTATCTAGATTTTTTAGCATACAATTTGTTCATATATTTATTTTTAAAAATTATCTCTTAATCAGATGACATTTTGGAAATGCAATATGATTCAGTCTAACTACAATTGTGAAAAGTTATTAATAAATAAAAATAAAGAGGGAATATACATGTGTGCACACATATCCATGAATGAAATTCTTTATTTATAATTCATAAATGTTCTACTTTTAATTGCTAGGTACTGAAATACTTGGCAGCATTAGTCAAGGTCATTGTTGCCACCATGCATTTGTTAGAATGGAGATGCATGAAGAATTACACTAATGAAGTTTGGCCCCTAAAGAGTGGGTATTTAGTTCTGGGTCTTTAAACAGGACATTTAATGGGAGGTGGGGACCTAATGCCCAGAAAATATCTATCAGCTCTCCTAGCAAGACAAAGTAGAATAATTAGACAATAATGCAGAACCAAGTCGTGAGGTCTGGAATGTGCAATGGTAATATCGCTGCTGTTCTGAAAGCAGCTGAGTGTACAGCCTCAGCATGGGCAATGCTTCTCGTTAGCAGGCCAGTTACACATTTTATTGGGAAGTGTTTTTATTGATTTTCTGAGTGACAGTCATCAAACTTTCCAACTCATTAAATAGTCACATACCCTTTCCTGAATTTATGACTTTTAAACTTCTGCTTATGTAGAACACCTCATTCTTTCTTCTGTATTTACATGACAATAATTTTCTGAACCTGTCTTTTCTTTTTTTTGTTTTGTTTCTCACTTATTTGATCTCTCTAAATCTCCTTTCCTTTCCACTCTCATATCCATCATCCTATGCTTTTATTGTCTCAGGCCAGTATTCCTACCTTACATTTGCCTGTGTCTTCTCTCTAATCTCTGCTCAGGCTTTTACACTCTCTTTGACTTGTCAATCTGATCCTGTCGTTTGTCTGTCGTAAAGACTACAGTGTATCCTGGCGACACTCGCAAAACAATAAATTTTCAAATCTGAGGTCTGTCCTACTAAAACCCTATACCTTTTGAAAACAGCTAGTTTCACATTTCTCCCCACCCCATATTCTTGCAACAACTCTTCTGGACCCTCCGCTTATAAGTTCAAATTTTCAGATTCCATATGTAAATAAGATCCCAGTGTTTATCTTTCGGGGGCAGGGTTATTTCACTTAGCATATAATAAATAGCAATGCACTGAATGTTTTAAGAATCAATAAGCAAGACTTTTAATATTTTTACCACATCAAAAACTGATAAGAGTCTGGGGTCACCAGACCAGCTGTTAAAATGTCTGCTGTTCAGAGTAAGCAATACAGGCGTAACCCTCAGGTATAACAGTGCCTCTGAGGGAGAGATGTTTGAGTCTGATGAGTCGGGGAACTCCCTAGCCTACCAATATAGCCTATCACCAAGTGACAGCGAGAGACCCTATCTCAAAACAAAAGATAAAGAAAAACAGAGGTGATACAGGATGCCAAACTTTGGCCGACATACATACGTGCACACATACTTACTTAGGTGCACACTAAAATATAAACAGCAAAATAAAAATTATTAAGAATTAGATTTAATGGATTTGACAGGTAGGTTATTAATCAGCAAACTAAGCCAACTTAAACCACAACGTATCACAGATTTTACATATATATATACAATATATATAATCATATATAATATATAATCACAAATATGTTTGTGTTTCAATTAAAAATGAAAAATATTCAACAACACCCTAGGTCTGAAGATTGGTGTCCATAACATCTTTTAATTCTGCCACCAAATTATAGTCACATCAAAAATAACTTCCAATTACCTCATCTATAAGCCTCCACTAATACTCGGGCTTGTATAAATCCTTTCAGAACATTAAACTTGTAAGAATTCTTTTACTGCCGCAAGCTTCTTGCCAGTCAGTCTGCACAATGATTAAGTAATTATCTATGGCACTTATGCGTGGCTTGCCTAGTATAGTTCCTCTACATTGTCTTGCACTGTTATTTAAATCCTTTAGGGTGAATTTTCTTTTCATATGTTTTTGTCATTTCTTTCCACCTGTCTTACAACTCTGATATTAGGTAATGATTTTACAGTAGTGATCTTCGACTTAGGGTATGGAAGTATGAATATATTGAAAGAACATTTAAAAATCCCACATGAATATTTTCTAATGCTATCTCCCTAAGGACCACTCAGCCTTAATCAAAGAACAAATCTACAACACGTCTCAAATGTTGGAACTTTTGTCTTTTTTGTATCCTTCCCTACCTCTTCCCAGCTGCGACAAATTTTCTTAGCATTAATAATAAAAGCTCCTACATTGATCTCAGTATTTATCTAATATCATTTGAGTGCAATTTCTACAATCTTTTCCACATTATATCCTGGATGTCTGGGTGATGTGTCTCAGGGTTCTCTATAAAATTCTTTCCTTGTCCTGTGACATTAGACGTTGCTTATTTCTTCACAGGGTTTGTTCTTCTTGCTCTTCGGGTTCCAGTGTAAAACTCTTACTCTCAGAGGTAACACAGAGTGTCTAAAATCCTATTATTATTTTCCCAGACACACTCCATGGTGTTTTTCAGCACTTATCAGAGTTCCTATCCACTTGGGTGCTTATGTAATTAATGTCTGTCTTTTACTGTACACTGAGCCTATGAGTAAAGAAACTATCAGCGTGTCTAACATAAAGGGACAATTCACAAAATACATGATTAATATCATTAAATATATGAAAAATTATATTTAAGATTATATTGATGTTAAAAATAAAATAATGGTTTCTAGAATTAGGTGGACCATAAAAATTCTGCAAATCAAAACTGGAGTTCACTTTAAGTTGGGAGAAGTTTGGTACCATATGCAGGTAAGACATATGAGTAAGACAGAAACCAAAGGGCAGTATTTCAAGTTCCAGACAAATGCTCTTCTAATCTTGTTTAATATATAATATATCATTACACAGACACATAATGACAGAATGATAATGAAGGGAATGTACTTAAATTCTAGTCTGAATTCAAGCATCGTTACTTGAATTTTAATGTAATAAATTAGTTGCATATAGTTTTAAAGCCATCTTGTTTCAGTGATTCCCTCCATATATAATATAGATAAGAATATCAAAAACACTGACAATAAGATACCTATTTATTTTTAATTTTAGTAGTTTAAGAAGGGGCTTGTTTTTTTAATCATTCCCCAAGATGCATAATGTAAAGATAAACATTATAACATGGTCAGTTATGAAATACTTTAGAAAATTAATTCCTCTTCAGTGCCTTACACTAAGAGCAGTTTCATAGAATACTTAGATGAATCAATCATTATAATTATTTCTTGATCTGAGTCTGTTTCTCATTTCAGACTTAAAGATCCTGTGATAGAAATGATTTCTGAAAGAACTCCAGGCTACATTAGTTCATCTTTGTAGCGGAATTATTATTAAAGGCCACTTTAATAGAAGATTATGTCAAAAGGTCTTTTTAGTTGTTTCCTTGTCTGTTTAAAATAAATCAGTAGCTGTGTTTGGGGATGCAGGCCTGTACTCTGTTGTTTGAGAAACTGAGGAGGGAGGAACGGTTGATTCTCATGACTTCACTACTAACCTGAGAAACATAGCAAGGGCCATTTCTTAAAATGAAGAGTAAAGATGAAACAACCATTATCGGTGTACAGGGATCATCCTAAAATAGTTTTTATCGAATACCTAAAATAAGGTCTTTCAAGCCATAAGGAAAAAGAAAAATCCAGAAGCCACTGACAAGGAGAAAGAAGATAAAGCATTCAAAGAGCAAAGTTCAATTTAAAGGGAGAGATAAATAGGATATGTTTACAGAATAAGGTAAGGTGATGTGATGTGAAGGAAGATTATGAATCTTTTATGATCTCCAATTTAATAACAAAACTAGTGATACCCAAATATTAGGTTTTTCACTGCATTCATTGTTTAATAAAATGAGACAGGATTACATATCCAGAGAATTATTGCACATTTACATGGAAAACTGCCAACAAAAAATGAGTAACTCAGTATCCTGTGGCTTAAATGCTATCCTCAATAGTTTAATAACTATTTTTTGTATGCAAACTACATACATTACCAATATTGAATCACTACTTCAAAAGATTATTTTGTGAAATTTTGAGACTCTATAATCCAAATGTCTTTTTCCTTTTGGTCATAGAGCAATTATTTATTCATTATTTTCTACAGAAATAAGGTCCATATTATGTTCCAAATCAAAAAATGTTAGAGAATATTTATGAGATGAATAGAAAAGAAACATACCTAAATCAAACTCAAGAGCCTTAAAACATTAACAATTGTTAATGGATATAGACTATCAATATCTAGGACACCAGTGTCAGAAAGGGGATTTGGATATTTCATAGACTCAATAATGAGTAGATTGTATGATCCCAGACCTGTGCACACAAAATCTAGATGTGTCTGGAATAAAAACTGAAATTACAGCAATGTTTAAACATATCAAATATTTTTTACTTTATATGGAACAGTATGGTAATTATATTACATTGAATCAATATATCATAAAGGATTTACAGAAAGCAATGATTAAAGGCTCATTTTTAAGGACAGATATCTCTGGAACAAGAACCAAAATGCATTGCAACAAAAACAAATTTCTGAGACTTCATGATCCCTCATTTCTGAGATGGAGCCCCCATCTCCATGTCCCTATATGTGACAAACTCAGGAAATGTCTGATTAACTGGACAGAGTTCACCTATTTAACATATATCCACCTTGTGCCAACATTTTGATGGGCAAAGAAAATGCAAAGTGCTTGCTTTAAAAGGAGCCGTGGGATTGACTGGAAGTATTATTATAATTTCAGTAGAAAGTACTAGAGGATGCTGTGGGATGTGCCTTGAGGATTGTGTCACTGGGGCAGTAAGAAAGCCTTTCTGAAGGGAGACAAAATGGCAGAGAGACTCAACGAATTCAACAATCCAGAAGTGTTTACAGTAGACTACATTTAAAAGTGAAAGCATGCTGTTTAATAGAAAAAATGGAAAGAAACTCAAAGTAACAGGATACGGAAGTGGGTGGGATGAGATCTGAAATAAGACTTCAGAAAGGAGACAGGAAAAATAATAAATCACATGCTCCTCAATCTGTCCTATGAAGAGAAGAAGAAACCAAAGGGAAGAGAAGAGACATTGAAGGTTGAAAACTAGAACTGTTATTTCAAGAGGTTGACATTTGAGAATGATCACCTTCATTACTGACAAAAGATAAAAAGGGAATGAGATGTGTACTTCTTTATTTCCAAGATTGTTTTCTTGATATTAAATATAGAATTATAGCATACACCTTTAAGTATACCTCCAAAAACCTTGTAAAGAACGATAGTTTCAAAACTATTTGTCGCAAATACCTTCAAGACACAAGTTATCGCCATATTGGCTATTATTTGCAAGATTTGCCCTTGATGAAAATTATCTGTCTTTACTCTCCAACCAATAAGTGATCGATTAAAACCCATACAAGGAAATATTTTAATCACCAATTTTAAATGTCTCATTAATTAAACAATTTAATTAATTAATCAATATTTTAAATGTCTCATTAATTAAACAATTTAATTAATTAATTAATCAATATTTTAAATGTCTCATTAATTAAACAATTTAATTGATTAATTGATTAATACAGAGGGCACTGAACATTTTAAGCCTTGTATTTTCTTAGTCTTCTTTCTCAGCCTTGATACAGTGGGGAGGGACTTAGTCTTGCCTCAGCTTGTTTGCCAAACTTTGTTGACTTTCCAAGGGAGGCTTTATTCCCCCTGAGGAGTGGATAGGGGTAGAATGGGGGTTAGGTGGGGGCTGGGAGAGAGAAGGGGAGGGAGCTGGAACTGGGATTGATATGTAAAATGAAAAAAAAAAGAAAAATGATACAACATATTCCTATGAGGAAGAATAAAATGTCAAAAAAATGCCTATAACGTGTTAGGCAACTGATACTGGTAAAATGGATTCTTTAATGCACTGTTTTGTTTTTAAAGACAATAGTACTCTTCCTATTTTTTACAATATTTTCTTCCTGGATGTGCTCGATGTGTAAAAGTCCCATGGTCTATTTGACCTATGAAGCTACAGTTGAAAGATTTTATACATATCTTCTTTTTGAATTAAAAAGGCCTCTGTCAACGTGCTCTGATTCAGAACTTATTTACAGGATACTACGTCTTAGGACACCTGTCATCCGTGCTTCCTCAAGAGTAACAGGATCCATAGCAAATACAAAGTATATAGATACAATAGAAGATATGGAGGGATTTATGGAAGGGGAGGGGAAAACATAGTATTTAAACTCAATGAAACATAAATTTGGGCAGCCTAAGATTGTTTACATACATGAGAATGGCATATGGTCTCACTTACTAAAAGAGAGAATGCATACATATGTACTTAGGGAATAGGAGTCTTCGACACACGTTTGTTGCCAGTCTTTTTGCTGTAGGACCTACTAGAAGATGGGTTACACAGTATTAAACACAATGGGCAGTTCTTTACAAAGTACTTCCATCTCCCCTAGGCAAGGAGTCTGCTTATCTCTGGTCAATAGTCGGGATTTAGTCACAACAATCTTTAGGATAATAACTCTAATCTCCAGTTTGTGATATAGCTCCATTTTAAATGATTTTCAAAGAACCTGGTCATATCTAGCTACAATTACCAAGTTCATTTATTTATNNNNTCTATCTATCTATCTATCTATCTATCTATCTATCTATCTATTTATTTATTTAATTGTATTTTGCTTCCTCCTCTACCCCTTTCGGAAATGGGGGTGCGGGGTCTTTCAATGAACCAAAGTGCACCTTTTGGCTAAGCAGGATGGCCAATGAGCTCCTGGGCTCTGCCACTCCAGGCCTTCCACTATTGAAATTATAGGCACCAGTAGTCAGGATTAGCTAGCAGTTTGCATGGGTGCTGGGGGCTTGAATTTAGATCCCTATAGTTACACATTATGTATCTCCTCACTGCACCCCCACCCCCCCTGCCAGACTCCACTGTCAAAGCTTCACAGCAGATACAATCCTAGTAAATATAAATTAATTTTCCTTTCACTTCGATTAGCTGACTATTGATGCATGTTGAGTTTGACTGCACTGGGCAGAAGTGCATAAGGAGTGAAAAGCCTCAAGAGCAGTTTTGGCTCATTTGTCCAGGGTGGTTTTGAATACACAGCTCAAGTGACAATGTCATACCACTGGGACCATGTTTGAGTTAAAATGTAAAATGTATGTTCAAATTCAGAACCTAATTCTTTCAGTTATTCTGCCAATCCTTTCCAGTATCTCATCTAAATTAACTAAAATTGAGACCCACTGGCCAAAGACAAGTGAGTTTTCTACGGTGGACTCACACTGGTAAATTCACCAAACCTCAGGGTAGGCTGCATGCTCAGGTGACGTTGCTCCACACAGAATGAACTTAATATTTTTGTAGACTTTGGTTGCAGTTTTCTGTTTGGGCAATTTGTTTTGTTTTATTGGTCTTTGCTTTTTGCTTGTTTATTTTGATTCTCATTTTTTTGGTCAGTGTTTCATCTTTTTGTTTTAGTTCTTTTAGGTTGTTTTTAAGAGAGAGAGAAAGAACATCGTATTGATAGGTAGGGAAGTGGGGAGAATCTGCGAGGAATAGTGGAACAGGGAAACATGATCAAAATATATTGCAGTAAATATATTGTTCAATAAAAAGTTTAATAAAAGTATAGCAGATTCATGGAGTTGGAAGTTTCATAAAAACAAGGAAGAACTAACACATCAGATTACTTAGAAAAGAGAACAGTCACACATCATTTTGATTTTTTTAAACTCTTTCCACATTTGCTCTATATCAATGACTGCCACTTAATCCCAGCATTTTTTTTTTCTAAATAACAGTTCAGAAATCATGATTGGTTTATGTTTTAAAGAACGTACTGATTCTCAATTTAAATCTGCTTAACGTACATAACATTGAATTTTAAAGATTTTTTTCTGTGACTGTGCATTGTTATGAACTTTTAAATTTTATACAAGATATTGCATTCTCTTCCTGTTTTAATAAGTGGGGAAATGCATTTCGTGGTTACTTTTTATAGCAAATTCTGCAGCTCCATGGTAATTATAGTTAAAATAAATACAGAAAGAAATTGAAAATTCTATGACTGCATTACTTTAAAATATCTTAGTTTGGAGATTATTCCCTTTTGCCATGATTTCCCTTTTAAAAATTATATTTTCACAGAAATTGTAAGTGATAAATATTTTAAAATATTACACTAGGTTTCTTCCAGTATTGCATTATGCTAATATAAAGTTGATTGGTGCAAAGACATGACCATCAAACTATTTTAAATGCAAGAGAAGAATAAATTTTGCTAAGTTTTAGGTACACAGAAATACGTATTTTATATAATATGCTTAATATCTGATTTTATTACCTATGAATCATGAGGTTCATGAACAATTCATGCATCTCATTTTTAATTTTCTCCTTCAGTATAATTTAATTATCACCACATTTAACAATACTTCATGAATATCTCTTTAGTGTTGGCTCTTTCATATTTACATGTATTTTTTTGGAATAAAACATGGAATAAACATGAAGTTTCTTTTAGGAAATCACACCTATTTCTACTTAGTTCCTATTGTCTGGATTAGGCTAAACCCAATTCTGTCCACTGATGGGCCTTCCATAGAAGCAATTTGTTCTGTCCAATCATAGATGAGAGTCAGTTCAGCATGACAATAAGGCTCGGGATGACACTGTGACTTTGGGTCCAGATAATGAAGGACCTCCTTAGAAATTTCACGGTGACACTACAAGTTCATGGTTAGTAGGAACTTTCTTTTCTATAAGCTGACAAAAGATGAATGCAGCTTCCTTCAGTTACTTTGTTCATTTGTTGTGGGCGTGTGCGCATGAATGCAGGTACTTTGAAAGAGCTGAATAGGGCATCAGTCCCCCTGATATGGGGTCACATGCAGTATGATGTGATTAACCCAAGATGGGTGCTGGGAACTCAACTCAGATCCTCTCCAAGATCAGCAAGTGCTCTTAGTTGCTGAACCTTCTCTCCAGCTTTCAGATTTAATGAGAGTAATGAAACAGAAAGGAATGCGAGTACAGAAGGAAGACTTGGGGTGCGATTCCTGGCATTATTAGAACATTAGATTCTACTGATTCTGCTTTACTCTCTGAACTTTTCAGTAAACGTTGGTTAATTTTCTTCCTTCTTGTGAACTGCAGACACATTAACCGCACAGATTAGCAGTAAATCTCCTCTGTATATTTATAATCAGACACTTTCCAACTCTTTAATATAACCATCATAGATACAAACATTTGAATTATGAAGCTCTGATGTATAAAATTTCCAAACCTTTAAAAAATTACTGCACAATAAGATTTTTAAACAAAATTTCCAACAATCCATTAGGAGCCATTATACTTACCCTATTTTCAATAAAACTAATGTTTTAGGGTACATAGTAAATATGTCAATTAGTCTTCTGTTCACCTGCATCTAAATTAGCTTTAATTGGGTTACTGGATATTTTATCTATATCTTATATAATGAACTAAGCACTTAAAATCTCCTGATCTTAAATTGGGATAAAAGTGTTAGAACGTTTTCTAAAAATGCATAAGAATAAAAGCCAGTAAAAGAGGAAACACTCTATTCTGTATTTTTAAAAGTTATCCGAGCAGATTTACTTGAATATACTAAAATAAAACTTAGTGAAATAAAGTAATTTAGAGTTTTATCTGATAAAAAGTTAATCATATAGCAATATGAATTAGAGACATGGAGAAGATAACATAACCCTATTTGAAACTTGAACACTCAAATTCCATGAATGTTAATGGTTTGTGGTAAGACCGAAATTTCTAATTAGAGAGTTTCACATATAGATGGATTCTGGTTAGGAACTCGGCTACTAAAATTAAATTGATTCATCCTAATTTTAGATGAATAAGGCAATGCTGGAGTTAAAGATGAAACTGAGTTGATCTACAAAGTTGCTTTTCAGTGATGACTATCCTATTTAGCAACTAAGATGGATTATTAACCAAAAGGATTGATATAAATTGATATAAAATTTGTTTGGAATTGTGTTTCCTTTTTTCAATCTCACATGCATAAATGTAAAGTACTTTTAAATCAATAATTCAGAATACAAAAATGATGTATTTTTATCTCCAATACTTCAGAAGGAATTTTCAGATATGTCTAATTATCCCAAATAAAATATATCTGGGATAAGCTGGGAACTTACCCATTTGGAAATACCCTGTGTCTGGAGAATGGCATTTCAAAAATGCTGGGTTTTTATGGGAAACGAGTAGCCTGTGTGAATAGGCAAGTATCTTACAGCATTCAAGTCATGAGCCTAACATAGAGATTGACGAGATATTGAATGGACTACAAATATAAACATTATACTTTTAATTTCTTTCTTTCAAAAACAGGATTACTTTCATCATCTTTTTCTAAATGGTGGCAAACTTTTAAAACTCTTCTCAAATGCTACCACCTAAAGGTAAAGTTAACAGCCTATCAGTGACATTAAAAAAACTTAAATATTTATATTAAAAAATTGAATCACCATATTACAGCCAAATATTAGATTATATGGAAATTTATACCAGAATTTTTAATGGATGAAAACACAGGTATGGTTAATCAAATAATTTGTAAGTATTTTGTCAATTATTTTAGCAAAGAAAATAGAGGCCTCAAATACTTTACATAAGAGGCAAAAGGAAATAAATAATGATTTTTTAAGAATTTTATCGCATCTTACAATAATAAGCATGTTAAAGTTTGTACTTGCTAATATGATTGCAGGAGTCTCATTTTTGTCAGTTCACTATGTTCTGTACAAGACAATATTTTTAATTTTGATACAAAGTGGATAAAGGTATATAGATAAACCAGTTTAAATCTATAATATATCAAAATTTATAAATATTTTGGGGAATCCTAAGTCCCACCTCTAATCAAGAGAAATTTGTTCTTTCCAGACAAAGGCAATGCATAATGTAATTCATAGATTGATTACTGTTCTAAAGATTTACTTACTTTTATATTATGTGTGTGTTTTGCCTGAATGTATGTCTGTCCACTAGGTGGGTGTCTGGTTCCTATGCCTACGTAAAAGAGATACCAGATAACCAGATGATATAGAACAGAAGTTATTCACAGTATTGAAGTGCCAGATAAGTGTTGGGCACCCAGACCCTACTACAACTAAGCCACCTTTCTAGAGCCCATGTAACATTTTCAGCTATGTTTAGTAACTAATAAAAATCAATGCAATTGAGAGGGTGTGGCAGGGGAATCAGGAGTTCGAGGTCAATCTCAGCAACACAGATTTGGAAGATAACTCTGGCCAAGCGAGATCTTTAATCAAAACTGATTTTAAAAAACTAGACACAGTAGGCATATTTCAATGGTTTCTCAACACTTAACACCAATAGTAGAAAACAAAAGCACATTGGTTAAGAAAAATATATATTTCAGGCATAGATCTGAGTTTCTACTTTGAAAAAATTAAACATTATCAGGAAATTTCATTGGAGTTCTATTGTTTAAGCATGGACTACAAGAGAAAACACAAACAACATAATGATTACTATATACTGTTTAGATAACAGCAGCATTGTTGTTTCACTTGGCAAATACAGGGCACATTAATATGTGCCCTGTTGAGTCCTTAGGAAATTAAAACTTCTAACAAATATTTTCAGGAAAATTCACTTTTTCCTTTATTTCTTATGTGTGTGCCTGTGCACGTGCATGCATGCATACATGTGTATATGTACACATGCATATATATGTGGTGGATTATGACCCATGTATGTGAGTACATTCAGAGGCCAGTAGATGGCATTGTCCCATATTAAACAGAAGATAGAGACAGTTGTACACCTGTGAGAAACGAATTGCGTGTTGGATACTGTTCTTACATATAAGAGTAGAAAGTATGTTCAACTACTGAGCCTTGTCATCAAATGCATAAAACTTTGACATTTTAACACCAAAATTATTTACTTAAAATGGAGGGAGGGGAGGTGGGATTGTCATGATCTCTTTATTTTTACCTAACTTAAATTGTATCAATATGATTAATCTTTAAGATACAAGAATATTTTACATGAAAAACCTAGCCACAGAACTCACTGTTCTACTAAGAAATGGTTATTTTATTATTATTTTATTCTTAAACTTGAATACAGCTGCACTCATTGAATATTATGTGTGCAAAACAAACAAAAAAGAAAAAGAAGTGAAGCATCAGAATCATGCCAAAAAGACTGTCCAGTAGTTGAAAATAGGCTGGTTCAAGGCTGAGAATGTAGCTGAAGAGTAGAGCATGCCAGACACATTCAAGGACCTGGGTTCCATCCTCAGAACTGTGCCCCAATGTGATAAACTCAAAGTCTTACTGGTCACATGTATTTGCTGCTCCCTGTGATTTTAGTGTCATATCTTGAAATAGGGAAAATCACATGTACAATATGGAATAATGATTTCGTTGACCCGCTTAGCCCTATCAAATGCATCAGGTGATGTAAGCATTTACTGATAAAAAGTGGAGCCAAGAATCAACAGTCTTATGAAAGCAGAGAGGGAGAGGACTGTTGTAAGGCTCTCAGGGAACAAGCGATGCCAAATAAACCAATTTGAAGCCTTTACATTAACATACAGGTTTTAATGTGCAGCAACAGACATGCAGCCAGGCTTGGTGATTTTTTTTATGGTTGGAGATTTTGTCCATACACCCAATGTATTTTGATCAAACACACCACAATTATAATATCTTTTGCTGTCCATAGCATAATGTTCATCATCAGCTCACTTTGATCAGTATACAGTGAGCTCTATTTACAGTCTTTTAGGGAGTTACAAATATTATTCTGTATATCATGATTGAAAATTTACGAGAGCATATTTTTGGATGGCATCATTAGACAAACTAGCAAGTTCTACCAAAGGAACCATCAGTTATGCCACACTTCAAAATTTCATGCATGGAATTATGACTAAACATAGTTTTATAGATATTAAATATAGTCTGTTAATATAGCTTTAGTCTTCGTAAAATTACATGGCTTTTCTGAAGGTATAAAATTAGAATTTTTATTTTCTTTTATTATGTGTGTGTGGAGTGGGAGCTTGTGTGCCACAGGGAGGGTGTGGATGTCAAAGAGCAATTATCTGGAGTGAGTTCTACCTTACATGAGTTTTGGAGACAGAAATCTGGTCTCCAGTGAATTCCAGGGCAATTTACCTGCTGAGCCATCTCTCCAGCCTTAAAAAACTATATAAATAGCATTCTCAAATTTGTCAAAATATGAGACTAAATATATTGATTCATTTTAAATCATTTCGAAGTCTACAGAAATTTCTATATATAATTAAATAAGAGAGCTGGGATTTACCAAAACTACATGTTCTTTAAGACAAGAAAAAGTAAATGTGTGTTTAATAGTCAGAAGTTCATTATACATAATCCATAATATATATTCATGATGAATTCATAGTTCGGAAAGTCAAGCCTTGAAATGAATTGTTATTGGAAATGTAATAATAAATCATGAGTGCATTCGTGCTATTCCCAGAAGGTCATATTTTCTAAAAAAAAAACCAGAGAACTAATAATTATATGAAATTGTATATATTTTTTTCTGCTTAGCAAAAGTACATTTTAAATAATAGCTTTCATTATAGCAAACCTTTTCCATGGAAGAAAGTCCAACACTATAAAGAGTGTCCCACAAGAAATGTACATGGCTAGTATTCTAGAATGTCAAATTTCTTCAGCTAGGAAAAATTGGAAACTGTGCAAAATCTACCCAGGCATCTTCAATAATCAACAATTACATTTCTTTTTTTTTTCTTTTTTTTATTAAAAATTTCCACCTCCTCCCATTTCCCTCCCATCCCCCTCAATTTCCCTCCCCCTCACTCTCCAATCCAGAGATCAATCCGGGTTCCTTGCCC
>LOEQ01000868.1:46780-110342 GCA_001685075.1 Bramus lutescens
GGTTCACTTTAGGCTACCTCTCCAGCCTAATGGACAAGCTCCAGGCCATGAGTGACCCTGCCTCTAAAAACTGGCCAAGGAATGAGTTGACCCAGACATTTATGACCATGCAGTTATAAACCCCATTAAAAGAACACAATGGATACATTTACACACACAAAAGGGAGGGAAGGAGGAAAGCAGAGAGGCCAGGAAAGAGGGAAGGATAAAGAGGTGATGAGAGGGTGGAAGGCAGGCAGGCACCGGTTAATCATTCAGTTTCCATTTGAACAAACACCATCTTTATTTGCAGGATTCAGTGTTCCTTATTTTAATCCCATGCCTAATGCACTGACTCCTATTTTATCTCTGGCACATATAGAAATAACATCTGTTATACAAAGCGCTGCCCTAGTTCTTTCTTCTCTTAGGGATTAATGGCATTCCATTCAAGGGATTTTCATTAGCTTTCAGAGCGAAAAATACATGAAATATGGCTGAAATCCAAGCAACAGTCTCACAAAGATTAACCAAGCCTAAAGCCAGAATATGTTCATCTGCTGTTTAGGAAATATTTTTATCCAGATTCTTCACTGATAAACCAAGTGGGGAAAATTAATTCTATTATGTATCAATAGTAGGTATTTTAAGGTACCTTGCTGGACTTGTAACAATTTTAGTAGATTCAAAATTTGTAAATTAATCTGTAAGTTTCAACTTTGGTTCTTTTTCTCTTCAGTAATTCCAGCTTTGAATTGTGAAAACTGGAGAATGATCAGTCTACAGGGACTTAGTGTTTCTGTGAGTCTAACAGCCAAGAATAAAAATGTGTATTTTCCCCATATTCTTTATCTATAATTCTTTTTAAGGTGGCTCTTTAAAAAAATGTGTCTTGGTCGGGGAAGTATACAATGGATAACAATTCTATCAATTCTAAATGAGACTCTTGAACGTGTCTAACTGTGCTATCAAACAGGGCTACCATGTCTCACAGAGATGCTAAGTCCATTCGAAATCACATTTAAAGACACTTAGAGGGGAAATAAACACATGCATCATAAAATCAGTTATGACTGAACTTTGGGCATGGTATTTCAAGAAATAAACACGTAATCCACATGATTAGGTAGAATAAATCACAAAATCAACAAAGAGCTCATAGGCGAAGATCTTATTTTTGGTAACTCCTAGGGAGGAGAGTAATTCTATTACTGAAGGTAACTAAAGAAAGATGAACATTAAAAATGGTTCTCACACTTTCAATTCAATAAACTGTACACTCTATTTTATCTTTCTCCTCTTACCTTCTTTGAAGTTAATTATCTTATCCTTTTCTTCTTTTCAAATAGTAATACCTTTTAAATTTTACTTTTCACATTTTATGTTTCTTTTATATTCCTTTATATAGAACTTCTACATGGCAGAACATAGAAACAGATGACTAATACATTACAACATATTTTTGTCATGTTAGTAAATGCCAGCTATCAAGAATTGGTCTTCAAAGATAATTTTGCATTTCACAAAAACTAACAGGAGTTAAAATATCTTATTGATGTTTCCATACTTTAATAATATTTCCAGAACAAGATTATGGTATGCATTCTACCTGCTCTCTTGGTGTCTAAGCCTTGAACATATGGAAATTTACGTTTTCTGATTATGAAAGTTACGGTAAGATTACATAATTTATGTAATTTATCTGCAAAGAATAAATGTTTATGGTGGTAAAAGAAGTTTTATTTATTGAAAGACAATGGAGCTCCATAAATTAATAATGTACTTCAAATATGTCTGTTGAACACAATGTCTCCTGTACATGAAGAACTTTTATGCTCCTTTTGCCAGATAATTGACTCATGTACGAACAAGTAACCTATTATTCTTTCCATTTATGTTAAGTGGGAAGCACTTCTTTGGGAAGAAAGCATTTTAGCTGGTGTTCAGGGAGTCATGTCAACTTCAAATTAGTATGAGGGGTAGGGACATTTGGCAATACAACTGTTCAACTCTTTAACAACAAGCTGAACAAGAAAAATGCTGATTTTTAATGCAGCAAATGCTTTTTGAAAATTAAATGGGGCTCTTTTTTTTCTTAGTGTGAAATTATTTATAACCACCTCACCCAAAAGAACCTTTTTTGATTGTGAAGAGTATAGTTCTAAGAATCCATTAAATGCTCCTGACCAAGTTAAAGAATATGTTGAGTGGGGCTGAATGCATCTCATGCCCTCACCTTTTTCGCAGACAGTGATTTGTTTCCTGATTTCTAAAATGTTAATACTAATTATGCATTATTCAAAAAGAATGGAACAAAGAAATATTTTATTCTTTTAACTGAGAACTGAAGGTGTAAATCAAAATTTTCCAGGCCCAGCCTTTTTTTTATTTAAAGGAGTAAATTATTCACAAAAATTGCACTGTTCTTTTATTTCTTTCAGGTAATCAGGTCCTTTAATAATGCCGTCTATGCACAGTCATAAAAAGCTGGAATCCAACAGAAGCACACAAATCACAGGAAATCTCTTATTTTCACAGATTTTAGAGGAGAGAGTAGTTCCCTGAGCTTAGAGTAGAGGGGATTTTTGAACTTAGTCTGGGCTCCACCACAAAGAAAAAGGAAGGTACTGTATAGTATAAAGGCAGAGCTTTGTGAAGTTTATTCCATTCTTCCAGTCTACCATGGGGCATTGCTAGAAGGTAGGACATTAACATTCATGGAAGGTATGAGATACTTGAGGCATGGTGATATCTACCATGGTGATTTTGATTCATTTTTGATGTGGGATTTCCCTCTGTATGCTGTGAATATGTTTTATTGCTATTGGTTAATAAACAAGCTACTTTCTGCCAATGGCTTAATAGAGTAAGGTCAGGCAGAAATCCAGAGACTAGAGAGAGAGCAAGCGGAGTCAAAGATACACCATGTAGCCTCTGAAGGAGAAAGATGCCTCCAAAACCTTAGGATTAAACTACGATCCTCATAGTAAAATATAAAATAATAGGAATGGGCTATTCAAAATGTTAAGAGTTAGTTAATAAGAAGCCCGAGCTAATAGGCCTAGCAATGTTTTAATTAATATAGTTTTTGTGTGACTATTTCGGTTCTGGGTGGCCGGGAACGAATGAACAGCCTCTTCCTACACACTTCAGATTTTGTTTGTTTATTTTATTGTTTTCTGTTTTTATACCTTATATTTTAAAAAGTAGATGCAGAGATTCACTGCAAGTCCAGTTGAGAAGGTGGAGAAACTCTATGAGCAAGGGGTGGGGTCAAGATGATGACTGGAAATCCACAGAGACAACTGACCTGATCTTGTGGGAGCTCACAGATGGACAGCTGGGAAGCCAGCATGGACTGACTTGGACTCTATGTATCTGGGTGACAGTTGCGTACCATGGTCTTTAATGGGGCCCCTAGCAGTGGGACCAGGCCCTTTGCTGATGCTTGGGCAGGCTCCTTGGAGCTTACTCTTTATGGTGGGATGTCTTGTTCAGACTTGGTGTAGTGTGGAGGGCCTTGGTCCTGCCTCAGCTTGATATGCCATGCTTTGTAGATTCCCATGGGAGGCCTTACCTCATCTGAATAGAGGCAGAAGAGGAATGGATGGGCAGGGGACAGGAGAGAGGGAGAGGAAGGAGGAAGGAGGAAGGAGCAGGGGAAAAGGAGGGAGGGGGAAACTGTGGTTGGTACGCAAAATAAAAAAAAATAAATGAATAATTTGTTAAAAAAAGAATTAAAGTTCACAGAATAGATGCCAACTGCAGGTTGCTGCTTAGGTACACCTACCTTGATTCTACTGTTTCCTACTGAAAAAAGGCATTGTTAGAGTCTAGTTTAAATTTGTTTCCTCTTCATAATACGTTGGCTGGTGAGCTGGTGATCCTAGAGTCAACAACTATTATCTATTTGCCATCAAGATGTTCTCTCTGAGTTCCTGTGACATGTGTTAGTTGGTCTGGAGGGATTAAGTAAAGGTTGGACTAGGAAGTGGTGGTTGGTTCTTGAACAATATTTTCCATTCCCCATAGATCACAGAACAAGCTAAGGTCAGCTAGGACAATAACGGTAACTTTCTAACAAATCAAATTTGAGCCTCCATCTGGTTTAAGCGCGGAGATGGGCTGTTCTTGAGGTCATGAGTGGGTTTTATCCTCTCAGGCACCAGGCTTTGATACCACATATTTTGAAGAATGAAGGTTCTTCTCAAGTTCTATAGAGATAAACTCATACTGATTTCTGATAACCATGTCCTTTAGGAATGCTGCCTACACAAAGCAGGAGAAACTGGAAGAGAACAGTAAACAGCAGCCCAAACTGTTCCATTTTTGACACAGGATCTCTTGTAGACCACAGTGGCCTGGAACTGGATATGTAGTTAACGATGACATTGAACTTCTGATCCTCCTGTTTCTACCTTTCTAGTGCTGGGATTTCAGGGGTGTGCCACTCCAGTAGGTTTTTTAGCTGGAAAAGATGGACTAAATCAAGAGTCAAAAACTCAAATACTTTTAGAGGTTACAAAGGTTTAGTGATTGGAGCATACTGTTTGCAAAGGAGAGGGTGAAAGGGAGCTATGATAACCTGGAAGGAATGCTCACCCTTCCCAGCCTTTGGGTAACTGAACCCCAATTGATAGCTAGAGGATCTTCTTGTTTAAGTCCATCATGATTTCTCAAGACAGGGTCAACAAGACTCTTACTTGTAATTTCCAAATGTTTACTATATGTGTCAAAGTATCTGTGGTTAAATTCTGGCAATTAAATCAGTAGATGACTGTTACCAGACAGGTTCTAAGGTTCATCCAGAACACTTGCTACGATAGCATAATGAGTTTGGGGCAGAATATTTAAATGCCATTCCAAATGGGAGAACTGGGAACATGATGCAATGGACTTTGGTCATAGGAAACTCATTGAAAATTATAAAGATAAATATATGAAGGAAGATGAATTTCTTTCACAGAAAAACAATTTTCCTTTTTTGTTTGAAGCTGTATTTATATGTATTCCTTATATAAAAGTAAAGAAATAAAACAAAAGTTTATGCATTTTTGTTTGTAGAAATGCATCTACAGCTGCAAATAAAGGGACTCCTCCTTATTTTCTTTATCTTTATAACGCTGTAGTCTATACTGGCTTAGATTTATGAACCAAATGATCAAATTGATTTGAGTATATAAATCTCATTTATGAGGCTTTACAGTCATCTTTCTTTTGCTTCCTAAATGCTTAAACTATAATTCAATACTCTTAGCTTTTTTTATTGCAGATTTTCCAGTCTAGCAAGTATAAGTGCCCACAGACATAGTTATCACTCTCAATTTGAAGCATGCACTTTTCATATGCAAAACAGAGATATTTCTTAAAATTTCCACTTTAGTAAATCTCCAAATAATCTTTCTAGTTTTAATTGCAGGTAAAGTATCAATATTAAAGAAGTATGTACTTCAACTACAGATTATTCACATTTCTTGTAGGATTGTGAATTGGGGAATCTTTGTTATTATCCTATAATTAACAAGTAAAAGATGCATATAATTTCAAATTTCAAAGATAAATGTGCAATAATTAAAATGCAAGCATCTCATCATCATTTTCTTCATGTGTACTTTGGTTTCCAGTTGATTGTGGAGAAGGACAATCTTTGACGTAAAATATATTGGTTTCATGTGATCTACTAGATGAGGGTTACTTTGTCTTGAGATGCTATCAATAAAAGAGTATTCAAAGAGTAAAAGAGAATTATAGAGATGAATTTTTATGTGAAGTTAAAAAACATGCAAGTACACACGCATTCACACAGACGCATAGCCCTACCAGGAGCATGTTTATAGAGTTGTAAATCAGAATGTAGAATGTTCAATGGTCATAACACTTCTCAGAAGTCTACATTATAGTAGCACTATAGGCTGTATATCATCATGCATCTGACATATTCCTACACACAAATATTGTAAAAATATGTATCCTAATATTTATTCAAAACATCTTAGAGAAAGATAATAACAGTTATCAAGGTTATAACAATTCCATAAACATGATCTTCCTGTAAATAGCAGCATGTTAGACTCAGTAAAAATATTCATTTCAGAAGCAAGGGAAAATAAATATGTACCCTTTTAATATGTTATAAAACTAATGTATAACTACTTATACCAATTTTATGTGTTTGATTTAAGAATAATATTGTGTGTAAGAAAGTATATGATTGATTCTCCACTAGGAATACCTTACTAAAGGTAACAAAATGTTTACTGGGATTTATTCCAAATTCTGACACAGAGAATGTTAGAGTAATTCCTCCTATGAAGTGAGATATAATTGCAGCAGAGTAATCTCTCATGGCTTTTCAAGAGCCAAAAGATTAGAGAATTGTTCTTATGTCCATCTTGTAATATATGGATGAAAACAGAGATGGCTTCCAAGTACAATTCATGATGAAAATGTTGTGGCATCAGACACTCTCCTCTCTTAAGCACACTGGAAAGTAGCAGGAAGAGATTCTCATTCTATTGTTTAGTAAGATAACTTCATAGGTAATTTATTGATTAATTCATACTTCTTTGAAAAAAGAGTAACTTTGAAGAGGAAGAAGCAAGGCTAGATAGAGTGGAGCAGGACCTGTCAGTCACACACTGAGCCTTGGGTCTAAGAGGTAAATGAGCCTCCACAACCACGCAGAAATGGGAGGAGACTTGAGCTGCATAACAGATGACAGCATTTTGACATGAGGATGAGATTACTCCTCCAATATTGAGTGTTCCAGATGGCCCAGAATGATCTTGTGCCTCTACTTTTAGAATGAATAGGAGAAAAATCTTGCAGTACCCTTAAAACTATACAGTAGATATTTCACAAGGCTGCCAGCATTCCAGCTCTTTCTAGAAAGTATCAGTGCCAAAGGATGAAAAAACAGTTTCCTTCTTTTCTAGATCCTTCAGCCATTGTGCTCAGAAAATAAGAGACCATGATACTTTAAATTAAAATTTTACTAAACCAGACTTTCAGTAATCATTTTCATAGATAACTGTATATACTGTAAATAAACTATTTCTGGTGGGGTTACAGTGAGCAGAAGATTACAAAGAAGTGGTCACTTACATTTAACCTAATAACTAACTCAAAATTCCTTCACAAACTTAGACCATACTATAGGACAATAAGCACTTATCTCTATTTAGTATTACTTAATTTTAGTTTTGGACAGATATTTAGGAAGTAAAGAAAGGGGAAGCACAGATCAAGCTTCATCCTGATGAATATTAGAATCAGTCTTTCAATCTTTCAAGCCCTTAAAAGGTTAAAATTACCTAAGTTTTTCAGACAGACTTTGAATGTAAGAAGACCAGCTAAAATTAGGTGCTATTGATTTAGTAATAATGTCATTTAAATTATTCTGTTCATAACAAGTACCAATTTTCTCACAATTGTAACAGTTTAACATTCAGATCCCTAGTTTCCGCTGGATTTCCCTGAGTGTGATCTTGCTGGTACCCCAAGCAGAGAGTGTACCCCGAGCTGAGGGTACACCATTAATTCTATTTGCTTTTACTAAATCTTGGCACTTAGTAGACATGTAGCACAGAACAAACAAACAAAAAAATAAGAATAAGAAAAAAGAAGCTATTGACTTAGTCCCCATTTCTATGACTGTTGTTTTAGCTGCACTATCCCTAAGATATGATCATCTACCCCTCATGGTAAAACACAGTGCTTTGAGCACCTAGCTGGAGTGAGGGCTGGAAAATCCACACTGCTTTTTTTAAGGTTGTGCCTTGAAAATGGCATACCTTGTTTCTAACTCATTGCTTCAAATCAAGTCTGATGGTGGCTCCTTTTTAGATAGTATGAGCTAGGCGTAAGATGTTAAGTTCTACTGTTTTAGCTTAGAAGAATACAAAAAGAAGAGTAGCAAGTGGGCAGTTGGTAAGATATCATTTACAAGATAGTGTTAACTGTAGCCACATATAGAGTAATCTATATGTATATATACATATTTAACTATATGTAGTTATAGCACCACATAATAATTGTCTTAGTTCATTTTCTATTGCAATAATGAGACATGACCAAGGCAACTCATAGAATAGTTTAATTGGAACTTGTGTTTTCAGAGGAGGACTCCATGGTGGTCATAGCAGAGAGTATGGCAGGAGATAGACACTATGGCACTGAGGCACTAACTAAGAGCTTGCATCTGATCCACAGCCATAAGGCAGAGACAGAAGCGCAAAGAGAACCCCATCTGGGAATTGCATGGGCTTTTGAAACCTCAAAATCAGCACCCAAAGTGGCAAACTTCCTCTACAAAGGCCAAATTTTCTCCAACAAGGTCACATCTCCTAATTTTTCTAAATAGTTCCACCAACTGAGGACAAACAAATCTATCATATGAGCCTATGGGGGATATTCTCAGTCCAACCACCACAGTATTTAAATATGAAAATGTACTCTGAATAATTCAATAAACATTATTTATGAACTAAGCTTCATGTAAGAGCATCTTATATCTACAATAGGTTTTCTTTCATTTTTCCCTCTGAAGTGTTGAAACTAATTTTGCACTTAACATAAACTATTCTAACAAACTCAGTAGACAGTAGATATGCAATTTTTGTAACTTTCAATTTTGAGGGTGCATTTGTTATTTACATGTGTTTTTACTGTTTCAGAAGCATGGTGTACAATCACCACATCTGTGGATGCTGAAAGATATTTAGTTTATATTCTTGGAGCAAAGGAAAAAATAGTAAGACTTGACATTCACAAATCAAGTATTAAATGAATTCCACATCAAAACAAGAAGGAACAGGAGAAGGAAGGAAGGAAGGAAGGGAGGGAGGGAGGGAGGGAGGGAGGAAGGAAGAGGAGGAGGAGGAGTAGATTTGTGGACATAAGGAAAGACTTTTGTGTTCGAATAATCTTGGAATCAGTTTAGTTTCTACAAAAGCTGTCCTTCTTGGGCCTAACTCCTTAGGTAGAAACAAGTATGGGCAAGAAGCAAAATGGAAAAGAATGAGAGGTGTGTTTATAGGCTAAGGTTACGCTAGAGCAGTAATGAGCAGCGCACAGATGCCTAACAGAATATCCTATCCAGATAGAGAAGAAGAGAAGTCTGGGAAAGATCAGGGGCTCATATGTTTTTGAAAGAAAGGGAGTAAGGCATCAAAGAACAAAGGTAACCCGTTAATTTCACAGGGAAAAAGATGTACCCCAGCTTCAGGACGAAAGGGACGGAGCTTAGAGTGAGATGTGCAGTGGATAAAAACTGATGTTTCAAAGTTGACAGGTGTCAAGTGTTAACACTGCAATATATTTCTATAGCCCATCTCTTTGTTTAATAAAGGTGAGTTCCTTACATGATCTGTATCTGCTCCAGGCGCTCACTTCTTCAACCTGAAAAGATGCGAAATAAATAGAGGAGACAATTGCAGAAAATTATCAGCCCTGTCCAGAGATCTGCAAAGACCTACCAACACAAGGAAACAAAGCAGTACACACAGGGATGGATCAAAAGAAAGTCAAACCTTTAGTATGGGTTCAGAGATTAGTAAAATTGTAGGTGGCTCATAATTATAAAATAAAAGTTCTACACAGAACTGGGTGTGAAAAATAATTTCCCTATTACACATTCAAGATTGGACATATCAGTCTCCTTGGTAGTAGAGAATAAGAACAAAGCCATAGTTTTTGTGTTTGTCACCACCTTTACCATTACTTAAATTTAGATTATCATTTTAAAAACCATTCTCTGTGATTTTAATCATTATTGCACAATTTTAGGCTGGCTTTACAGAATATTTACTCCTAACTTTTAAGCATGACTGAAGTTGACCTCAAGCTAACAAATAGCTGAGCAGGTCCTACTGAATCATTCAAGAAAATGCATATGCTTAGGGTGTTCATTATGACTCCTTAAAATATTAAATATTAAATATTAAAAAATGTAGAAGACTTTTGGATGAGTCATGGCTCAGAAAAATTGCATGCCCCATGTGCACAAAGCCCTGGGTTTGGTACCCAACATTGACTAAATTGCATGTGGTTACACACTTCTACAATCCCAGCACTTAAGATGGGAAACAGCATCTGAAGGTGAAGCTCACCCTTGCCTTGGCTATGTGAGAAGGTCTAGGCCAGCCTGTGATATAAAAGAGCCCTCCCACATTCACAAAATATATTTATGATTTTAGGCCATTTCCCTATTACTCACAGACATTCAGTTTAATAACATTTTGTACCATTTCCATTAATGAAAACTGTTTCAGTTGACTTAAGAAGTTAATAATCAGCAAAGAATGGAAACATTTTAAATTATTTGTCAAAAAATGATTGAGAGCATTCATTTATTTTAAGCCCATGGTTATTAAATATCTGGCTTTAAAACCTTTTGAAAACAATACAGGTTATGAAATTTATACTCAATTATGATACATGTTAATTGCTTTTCACCAAAATGTTATTTCTTTGTCAGATATTGTTATACAAATATACATCATATTTTGTTCTGCTGTGACCTACTATGATTAAAGAAAAGATTAAAACTTTGCCTGTGGATAAAAGTATATTATAAACATTAATGAGTAAAGGTTCCCTGGAAGGAAATTTTTGGATCCTGAACACATACAATTAATTCTAGACATTGTTCCATGTATGGGATTATGACATCAGGCTTGGTCAGTAAATGTATTTTGCTTCTGAAAAGTCCACATGGTTTACTGTTTAACATTCCAAATACAGAAGTAACAAGGTCCACAGAGTTTTAAAAAGTAACCCATTATGCTATACACAGGGCTAACATTTATTACTTCAGACAAAATTCTAACTAACTTAGCATGATTCACAGAACATGTTAATTCACTTACAGCTAAAATTATTACTACAGCTTTGACAGTCTGTGCTCATACTGTGTGCAGCACTGAAGGCTATAGATTTATATGTAATAAAAAATATGCTGGTGACTTTAAAAACAACAGGAAAGGTTCATATAGGCTTTTTGTAGTTGCTTGTAACATTTAAAGATTTAAAGTTGCTTTACAACATATATCAAAATGGATAATATGAACAAAACTTCTTTATTTGCCCCTGAAAGAAGCTGAGTATATATGGCCTCTGTGAACCTCAGAGGACAGCTAGAGTATTTGCCTATAATCCGGAATGATAGACATATTATTGTGTATGTATTGACAATATTTTTCTCAAATTTTATGATAAAATTTTAGCACTTTAAATAAATATCCATTACAATGTTTCGTTTCTGCTCATATTCAACATATGGCATCTTATTATATGATTTTCCAAATTTAAAAAGATTCTTCAGTATTTACTAAGAATAAAAGACACAAATGACAAAAATGATCTTTTGCACTATCAAGGCTATAACTAAATAACTAGAGAAATCTGAACATTCCTAATTAAGACACAGTTTTAATGCATTGTACATAAGATGCACTTTTCATGTCTAAGAGGAGATAAAGATGGTTAACTTCTCATGGATGTGATAAATTAACAACTGTATTAAAGGGCGAGGATTTAAAAACCTACATCAATAAATTAGAATGACCAATGATGAAACAGACAATTCACCAATATAGTATATGTGCAATCACAAAATGAAGAAAACTCAGCTCCTTGAGTAAATGCAAATTAAATTCCCAGGGTTTTGACAACTGAAAATTATAGAAAAAGAACTGCCTCGGAGAGATCAATGAATTCAATGCAGTATCTTCTTACAGTCCTAAAAGTTTTCAAGAGTATTTTATCTCCATGAAGTGATAAGAGGAAAACATAAGAGATACATTTAAAAATAATCCTAATGCAATTCAGTATATTTCTATTACTAATGATGGACATGTTACTTTATGACTGAGGGTCTCCTTTCATGGACCCGGCTGTCACTGAACCAACCATTCATTATCCTTCAGCCTCATCCTCTTGAGAGCTAGGATTACAGGCATGTACTACAATTAACCATGAGAGATATTTTAAAAATAAAAGATTTTTTAATTCAATAAATCAGCCAGCATAAGTGCCTCCGAAACCTGACAATAATTAAACTTGAGTGTTATTGGTGGAAAATCATTTGAAAATGTATATACAGAACCTCAAATGACAACACAGAACCATTGGGGTTAATATGTCAAAAAAGTTTGTATCAGAATAATCTTCACCAAATAAAATGAGCAGAAATAATTGAAAAGGTAAAAAAGGTTTTCCCAACAGTATACATTTAATATCAATGAATGCAGAAGTCAAATAAAAAAGACCTAATAAGACACATGGCTGAAGACAAAAATTAAACAGATACACAGACACAGGATACACTCCAGCCACAGCTTTGAAAGACAGCTAGTCTGAGACACAGGACAAAAGCAAACCTGCCACCCATGTTTGTATACAGCAAACAGAAACATTTCACAGAGCTCCTCACAGGACAGAAAGAAAACAGAAAAGAAGGCCAAGGCGCCAAATAAATTATTGCACAATAAAAGAATTTCTTACAAGTATTAACACTACAAAATAGTGTATTAATAACGTGAATTATACAAAAACAAACTCAAATGCAAAGTAAAAGAACTATGTAATATTAAATTAAAGAAATATGAATAAATATTAAGAATATAATCCTCTTTTATATAGCACTACATAATTAGGGATACTCGGAACAAGACTGACTGACAGAAAATCAAATAAGTGATACAGAGTATACTGGAGGAGTTATAGAGTGAGCTATGATTGTTTTTAATGAAAAGGTTTAAAAGGATTAGAGACAAGGAAATAGATAAGAAAATGAGATGAAGGGAACACACCAAAGAGATAATTCTTGTCCGAAAACTAGACTCTAAAAATCCAAGAAATATATTTTAACCTGCAATAGTCCTAAATGAAGAAATGAATGTCAACTTTAAAAGACATGACGTGTTTACAGCCAATCTATGATTTAATGATATATGCAACGTACTGAATACCAGTACCTGCAAGATCCTGGCAACACCAAATACAACAAAATTATCATATACTCCCAGTTCTCAAAGGAAAAAAGAACGAAACTATTATCTACCTATGAGAGAATGAATCAAACTTCTATAACCATTCTAGATATATAAACCATTCATTCATCTTTAATGATAATAGACATATTCTCAACAATGACAACAACAACAGAGATAATACAATGTCCAGGTGCCTTTTTGAGAAAATAATTAAAATATTTAACTAGTTATGAAATATAACCAGTTAAAAGATAAATGAAACAAAGATGGAGAACCCCAGGGTTCACTGTGGAAAGAATGGAATGGTGAAACAACATGAATCCAGTTCCGGAGAACTATTAATAAAAGAAATCCAAATGGCACACATAAGCAATGTACAAATAGAGCCCAATATTGTTCACAAGAGAAGGACTTCGTATGTGTAATATGGGAGTCAATAGGCAACTGAAAAACTGACTTTTATAAAATACCCTCGTAACCACTCCTGTTCTCATCTTTCTTCTGTTACTTGTCTCTCCACCCATCCCCTGCTAGCTTCTCCCCTCCACCTGTCCATTTCACCCTTTCCCCTTTAATTTAGCAGTTTTGTTGTCTTTTGAATAACTCCAGTGAAATTGAACCCTCCATGAGTTCCTAAACCAGCATACACATTCTGATTTCCTCAAAATAAATCAACCCTGTATATTCATACATCCACCCGCCTGTCCACACATGCAAAGATCTTGCTGTGGTTTGGAAGAGGTGGGTAGAATTATAGTAGTGAGAGATGCATAGATGGTCTTCAGCTAGTGTTAAGGGAGTTGCTATGGAATGGGAGGATTTATGTTTTCATATGAAATTTTCATTGTTATTTTAATTTTTAGAACAACTAAATCTATTTTGCTTAGGAATTAGAAGGAAATGTTCAACCACGAGATAATATTCCAGCGTTCTGTCGTTGATCCCTAATTAAAGATAATTCACAAGCTTGCTCTGGATGATTCAGGTGTTGAACGCTCACGCACTTGTAGCTCTTCTAATCATCCCTGATTTTTCTCTACTCTAGATAGAGGAGGAGATGGTCAGTGAACTTTTAAACTGCAGGTTTAAGCATGGAAGTTAGAAGAGACTCTTCCTTGACCTCCCCTGCAAATTTCCTCCAGAGCATCTTTAAAGACATTAAAAATTATGATTCGTTTCCACTGGTGAAAGCTTAGTTCAAGGACGTTGAATTTTTCTTGCTGCCCTTTTGCATGATTCAAGAATATTTCTCACCCAAAGATCAAAGCAAATGTTACGCTTTAGCAAACAACTCTAACAGTCCAGTCATGCTGTAAGCCTCCGTACTTATCTCGCTTTCCGTAATCAAGCTGGGAGAGAAATCTGTGCCTCTCCTTCTTTCCTGGGATGTCCTTCAGAGAGAAACAGCCTTTTCCTCAACAGGGAAGATACATCAAAAGTCAACGACATCTTTGAACTATCGGTGTTCAAAAAGCAGTGGAAAACTTACAGAATACCAATACAATCTCGAGATGCTTCCTATCTGTAAATAAGCAGTGGTCCTTCAATTTTATTATGCTTAGACAGGAGTGATGACAGACAATCTTTAGCTTTTAAAGTGAAAAAAATCTAATCAAATGAAGTAAAAACGCTGGTTATATGATTTTGAGCTTCAATCTGAATGTTTCGTTGTTCTGCTGGTTCAGAAATTATGATAATACGCTACATTGAAAAGTCTAAACATGTTTTTTGGGAATTATATGAAATTCCATGGAAAAATGTTATGGATCTGAGTAAGATTCTCAAAACCAAAAATGAAACTTGTAGCTGGTTCTTAAGCAACAGCAGAGATGTATTTAAGCCGTTTCTCCCCCTAGAAGGCTGAGAATGGATACACTTAGAAGCTTGGCAACCCACGCTGTCTGTAGGGTCAGGCTACATCTGACTCTTCCAGATGTTTGTGTTTATCCAAGATTCTTCCTACCTAGACCTTTATCTTGTGTATTGTTTCTCTATTAATAGAATCCATCCTTATGTGAGATGTCACATATACATTACAATAGTCTAGGTGGTCTTCATGCCATCTGTAGGACCAAGCCACACGACTGTTTATCTCAGTCGTGGTCCCTAAAGCCTTATGTTGAACATTGTTTCTCAGTCAATAGAAACTATCTTTATGGAAGAAGCAGTCATATGTACTTTGTAAAGTTTTGGCGGAAGCATTCTTAAGCTTTGTTTTACGCACTAAAATTAGTTAAATAGCACCAAGAAACTATTTTACAAATTTTTGCTATGCTAAGGTATTCCTAAAATGAACAGCTGGTATCAGAGTCACTGGCTACCGATTTGTGTTGAGCCCGATTTTCTTTTTCCTCATACGGATCAGCACTTTGCTGTCTCTGGTGTTTGCAGAGACACCTTCTCCCACAGACACATACACAGCATGTGGACAACATCTGGTGTCACTTTTACCACCCACCTTGGTATAGTCAGGGCTTCTCTTGCCCACTGCTGTGGATGTCTGCTCATCTCCTTGTATAGCTGTGCCAATATTAAAATAATTTTCAGTGAGGCTTTAACCTCAGCTCATCAGCCTTGCACAGTAAGTGCTTCCCTCACTGGGCCACTTCCTAAGCCCTAACAGACATTTTTTTAATTTCATTTTTTTAAATTATTTTCATTTTACATACCAATCCCAGTTCCCATTCCCTTCCCTCGTCCCATTCCCTCCACCTCCTCATTCCCCCAGCCTCCATCCACTTCTCAGAGAGGGTAAGGCACATTGCTTTCGGGAAGGTTCAAGGCCCTCCCTACTATATCTAGGCTGAGCAAGATATCCACCCGAAGAGAATGGGTCTAAAAAGCCAGTAGAAACAGCAGGGATAAATCCTGGTGCCACTGGCAGTGGTCCTGCAGTCTGTCTCAGCAATACCACTGTCACCCACATTCAGTGGGCCTGGTTTGGTCCTATGTTGGTTCCTTCCCTGTCTGGCTGGAGCTGGTGAGCTCCCATTAGCTCCTGTAAGCTCTAATAGCCATTTTTAAAGGAATACTTTGGAAAATTAAATTTTTTTAACATTTATTCATAACAATATTATTTTAATTCTGATTTTTTGAAACACTGTTGCTATTATTGGTATTTATAGCAAAAATTGAAAACCCTCCTTTGTATATATTAATTACCAAGATGGAAGATAAATTAAATGGAGCCTTACAATGAGTAACTGACAGAAAAGATTTATTGTTTTACTCTTATCTTCCCTTATTGCTTTTTCTTAAGACAATTAATAACAATTCCCATTCTTACATATTTAAAGTTTATACACTTTTGACTTTTATAAAATGTATTTTTAGCTGTAGGTTATTGTTAACAAACATTAGCTTATACCTAGGACTTATGTGCTTGTGTGTTTGAATAATTTCTCAGTTCTATGACTTAAATTACTCATGCTCTAATATCGCTGTTTCTTCTTTCTTGATGTCTTTCTTCCTCCTATGTTAATGCTCTCATTCTCCCCAAATACAATCTCTACACATAACTTCTGACTTACCTTCTATAGTTTACCTACTTCATTTCATTTCATTTCCTTACGCTGAAGCTTAAAGTGTCCAAAAGAACATAATGTTACCTGATTCCATGGAGAAATTGGGCGGATTGAAATTCCCAAGAGGAAACGATAAAAACTTTTTTGCTTACTTTACAATCTACAAGAGTTAGGCTATAATTTTACATTATATAGCAACAAAAATACAGAAATATTTCTAATTTGGAATTCCCTTGATGACTCACAGTAAAGAGAGAGAGACAGAGATAGAGAGAGACAGAGACAGAGAGATAGAGAGAGAATAAACATGTATGTCTCTCACATTAATGGAAATGTAAATTTTTTTGATTTCTAGGAAACAGTCAGTTGAGGAGAGGGTCAGCAGTTAGACTGGTAGGTACAAGTTGCCTTATGAAAATGCTCACTAGCTTTTAAATCTCTCTAAACTACTAGCTTCCTAAGAGAGCTTACATTTACTTTTTGAAGTGAAATGAGTATTTAATAATTCAATAATTGAGTGAGAAATAATTTTGAGGTCTAATGCGCCATAGTTTCATGCATGAGTTCCCAATTTCTTTCTTAGAGATGTTACTCTTAAACTCTGAGGAGGATCGTGGACATAATAGTTAATACATTGTTGTTCTCTACAAAACAAAATATTTCCATACATTATTATTAATACTGGTAACAGCTCACTTGAAATTAAAATGATATTTGCTTAATGACACTTAACTTATAATTAAGAATAATTCAGAGATTATATTTAAAGTTGGTAAAATAAAAGTGTTAACAACTGCAAGAAGAAAACAAGCACAGGAAAGAAAACTCCATCTCTGATGAAATGCAAACATGGCTACAAATAACAAACACAACTAGAAGGACATGTTGTCCAAAACAATGAGCCCTGGAAATGGTCCAGTGAAAGGACTCAGCGTGAAGCCTTCATAATGTAACTCTCAAAAACACTTCATTGATAAACTTTGCTCTTTTGCTTAGAGAGATAAAGTCCCAGGTGTTTGGAAAGAAAGGTGAAAAATTCCTGAGTTTTATTAGAGGAGCAAGTTATTCTGAGTGTGAAAATATGTTCAAGACATTTCTAATACAATACATTTTCAGTTTAAAACTTGAGGAGCAAAAGTCACCTCTGCAGCTGTACTTTAGGTACAGTTAAAACAAAGAACAAGCCACAACAAAGTGATCCACAAAGCATCACTCTGCCCATCAGACCTTCTCACCAAGAGCATAGATGGGCTCCTATCAGAGCGAAGGTACACATATGGCATCAAAAACCTAATGCCCAACCAGTTCACAGCATCATTGTTCTTAAACTATCAAAAGCTAGTACAAAGAAAAAATCTCCACTAAAATATGATAAATAGTCTAACCAACATGAAAAGAAAAAAACTGCAATTCTTTAAGACAAAAAAACACATGAAAATGTAAAACTAGATAAAAATATCATACAAGGATCTTTCCTGCAAAACTGACAATAGCTTTAAAGAGACATCTTAAATCTACATAATTGCAGAAGTTGTAACCTTTCTAAAGAGGGAAATTTAAAATCCATGGAAAGTTCCCAATGAGAAAAACATACTAAATGAGCTATACAGAAAAATAAAAAAGGGGGAAAAAGATGAAAAAGGACAAAGGGATCCTACCCCTTGTACATGAGTTTGAGATAGGTTTTGGTCCCTTAACATCATTTGAAATCACACTCATTGGTAAATAAAAAAATAGTACTGAGCAAGCTACCTTCTTATAAGGAAGTGCATATATCCTGTGCATTTATTTTTTTCTGATTATAAACTCCATAGAGAAATACACATCACCTATTTCATATACTTTGTGCTGGTTGGTCTTATACAAAATTGACACAAGCTAGGGTCATTTGAGAAGAGAGAACCTCACATGAAGGAATGCCCCCACCAGATTGACCTCTGATTTTCATAATTAGTGGTTAATGTGGTAGTTTCCTTTGTACAGTGGGCAGTGATACAAAAAAAGCAGTCTGAGCAAGCCATAAAGAGCAAGGCAGTAAGCAGCACTGGTTTCTGTCTCAGTCCCATGTCTCCCTTCAGGCCTTGAGTATCTACCCTGGCATGCCTTGGTGATAGACTGTAGTCTGCCACAGGAAATAACTCTACTCCTCCACAAACTGTCTTTGGTCATGGTGTTTTTTCTTAGCAATAGAAGCATAACATGTTCCCATGATATGAATCCCAGATGAGTTCAGAAACCAGGGAAATTGCCCAGCCCTAACTGAGGCTGGCTATGGCTTACCCACAAGAAATTTGCATTACCCGGCACTTTAAATAATGGCGACTTATTTTAACCTACCTATTGCCAGCCATTTTACCCTAAAGTCTCATTGTCTCATTTCATAATTAAAGTGTTCTGTGTTAGACAAAACTTATTGAATTTTCTGCCCAAAATTGTCCTTGAGTAGGGCGTGCAGAGTATTTTTAGGGCTGAAATTCCACATATAAATATGTTGAATAGTAAAATTTTATTTATATCTTCTGGTGCTTGGAATTGAACTTGGGCCTTATACTTGCTAGACAAGTGCCTACCACTGACTTACATCTGCAGCCAAATCTTGTTTATTTAGTAGACAGTATTTCATATGCCTTGCTAAATTCAGGCATGACCTTCGTGCTTTCCACTTACTCATCAGATTGGAGTTAGTGGCCACAAATAAATATAATCATCCGGGCTGTATCTGTACAGAACAGATGGATAGCTACGAATATACTCAGAAAATTTAACTAGGAATTTTAAAGAGAAGCACACTGAAGCTTTCTGTTATTGAAGATTGTGACTCGGCTGCAATCTTCTGGGTTTCTGGTATATCACAAGAAGTGGTCTTTCGTGTTGTTATTGTAAGTTGTTTCATTGTGTATCGTTAAGCCAGCTCAGCTATTCATAAATGGTTATTTACTGACTTTGTGTTCACTTGTGCACACCTTCACTCTGACCTCTTCATATTCAGAACCAAAGGTGCAGGGTGTTGGGAATCCCCATATGCTGAGATAATGACATAAGGCTTTCAATGATGCACTTGCAAATAGGAAATCTTTTAGAGTTGAATAGGAGGATCTCAGAGTTTACAATATAGACAACACTCATCTGCTATTTTTCTTTTTATACTATGATCATATTGATGAGAAACAAGAGTTACTTTCCTAGATATCACACTCATTTTTTACTCATTATAAAGGCCTTTAACTACACGTGGATAGTGGATAGAAGCACAAGGTGGGGAAGACATTGCATAAAGCTAAGCAGACAAAGCTAAGGCTCATACAGTTTCTCTTTGCCATAACAGAAAGCATTTTCCTTTTGAGTTAGCTATCACGTCAGACAAAGTGCTGTTTGCTGTTTTAATTTTTGCGTATTTCTTAAGTCCCGATAAAACCACTGCTTTCATTCTTTTGGGCTTAACAAATACAAATGTCCTCTTTGTAATATTAGTGCTAAATCAATTTTAAATTATGTTTATTTTTACAGTGGCTGTTGAAGAAATGGTATTTTTCATGATTTAAATAAACAGGGAATTTGTTAATTTTATTTAATAAATTATATTTAGCTATTTGATAAATTTATATCAATAAAACATGTAGACAATGGAGACTCTCATTTCAAAGATCTCTTCATTCTGGAAGAACACTCACCTAGTAAAACATTAAGGGGAGCATTTATTCTTACTGCTTGATAAAATAAATAGTATTAACAGTTTAATTTTTATAAGGTTTCAAGGTTATGGCTTCACAAAGTCATAAGCTGACTAGATGTACAGTGTTACCTTAACAATAAAGAGCATTCATATTACCAAGAATAAAAATATGTAAACAATTATATTTTAAAACCCTGCAGTATTTTATACTTACTCAGATACCAGTTTACATATATACAGTAAAATATATTCTTTCTTGTTTTTTCATATTCTTTGTTAATACAGTAAATATAATTCACTTGTGAAGTAGCTTCATTAAACAATTCAGGATGACAAATTGCATGTATGAGGATGTCTTGAGATGCACTTGAGTATCTTTGGGTTTCTGTTTGCACACATGTATTTCCTATAAGAACAAATATCATATTTTTTTTACAAAGCTGTAAACCTTTGAAATAACCTTTTCCTTGAGACCATCCTCCCTACAGGTGTGTAGTAGACAAATACTAATGATGTTTCTGACCACTCTGCTAGTAATAACAAGAGAAGGGTACAGAGTAGACACATGTCAACAAGCCAATGTATATTGGTGGGGACAGTTCATTAATTCAGGAGAGTCTGATCTCTATTTTTTATATCATCATTTCTAGTGACATGGAAGAAAATAGGCATTCAAAAGAAGTGGCATTATTAGGAGGTGTGGCTCTGTTAGCATGGCTAAAGCCTTACTGGAGGGAGTGTGTCACTGTAGAGGCAGGCTTTGAGGTTTCATATGCTCAAGTAACATCCAGTGTATCAGTTCACTTCCTGTTACCTTTGGATCGATCAATATGCAAGGACACTCAGCAACAGCACTATGTCTGCCTGCATGCTACCTTTCTTTCCATCATGACAGTAATGGACTAAACCTCTGAACTTTAAGAGAGCCATCCCAATTAAACATTTTCCTTATCAGAATTATTGTGATCATGGTGTCTCTTTTCAGCAACAGAAACTCTACGATATCATTATAATTGTTATTTATAAGTAAATTCATGGTCAGGAGATAGGGAAATGTCTTATCTAAAATTCAAAGCATTAATTGCTCTTTGTGTCATATACTAACTTATCTAATACTGTAATGATATTAGGTTAAATAAGATTATTTGAAAAACTGAAAATACCAAAATGTGAACTATAAGTAAACAGGTGAAAATTGATTTTATCAAAGCAGATATATGTTCTTGAATATTTACTGATATGATATTTAAGAAAACATCTATCATGTCTCCACTTTTGAATTTTAGATCTAAAAGCAAGCAGTGTAGGAAATTTAGATTTCTGTCTGTAAATCATTAATTTTCATACCATAAAAATTGATTCAAGTGGAGGAGATAAATGACTAGCTTAATAATTTAAAGAAGGGAGAAAAATAGTATATTTACATTTTGTTGAAAAATGGTCACATGCTCATGTCCTAGCATACATGAAGGCGTCAGAGGACAGCTTTGGGAATTTGCTTTCTCTTCCTTAATTTACAACCTGTTCCTGGGTTCAGAGAACTGAATTCAGGTTTATGGGCTTATGACACAGCACTTAACCTACTGAGCCATCATGCTGTTCTCCAAAATGGTATTGTTACTAAAACAGCAATGACACAATACTTCAGGTAAATGAAAATATAGTAAAGTCTCTTTATTCTTTACAAAACAGATATTTTTTAAAAATTAAAATGATAAATAACAATTATAAAATGTTTCTGAATATATTTCTTTTGTTTGTATCAACAATTTTAGTACTTTCTACATTGATTTTTTTGAAGATAGCTAAATATCATAAGGTTGAGCATAAAATTTTAATTCAGAATATAAGCTTTTAGGTATATATTAGCAGCTGACACATAATAATTTTATTTAAATGGCAAAACACTGTAATTTAACAAAAATGTAGCTGAGAAGTTCATGCATAATCATTATCTATTATACTGTTGGCAATATTATCACAAAAACAGTATGTCCAGGATAGTATGGACATCACCTAAGTATAGTATGATTGAAAAGACTTGATGACAGAAGTTAAAGTTCAACATCCATTTCAGTGTTTGTTATACTAATCATGATGAGTGGAAATACAATTTAGGGCAGAGTGTAAATCAGGATAAATTTAGAATAACAATCTTTAGAGTATAGCTTATGGCCACTTCATAGAACTTTCTAGATCTGATACCTTTCCTTACCTGTCCTTTTAAGATTATTTCTCCTCAGCTTCTAAATACATTCCTGTATTCTCTGACCACTGTATTCATGACTCGTATTTTACGCTTTTCCTGTGGCTTTAGAAGTCCATTTAATTATAAGATAAAGTGAAAGGCATTATTGCTGACTTTCCTAAAGCAAATATCATGAGAGGGAGTGAGCTAGGGCAGACAGTTCATGTTCATATGCTGTTTGAAGACAACAAATTTATCAGACTGAGAGAGTTTGAGAGAGGAAAAAGACCTGCAAGAGGTGAACTCCGATTCAGAGTATGAACATCTGTTTCCTTGGAATTTCTCTTCTTTTCCCTCCATATCTAGCATTTTACTGTCTGTGTGACCATGAAGGACTAGACATTCACAGTTCTGATACTGTTATAGACTTGAAAATGTCAAAAGTAACACTTGTAAATGGTGACGATTAAGTGGCTCTGATTATTAAACTAGATTCATAAGGTACAATATTTAAATCAGCTTTATCAGCATAATTTTCTTTGAAAATTTAGAGAACACATATTTTACAAGTCTTGTTGATAACACTTGAGCTTCTTGCTGTTTCTCTTCAGGAATGTTTGACTCAAGTCATTGATAATGTGGGAAACTCATTCTGTCTGAACAACATACATAGCTATTTGTTTCCAAATACTCACTATTAAGTCCCATTTCAGGGAATCATTTTATTGCAGTTTGCAAAACCAGTATATTCCATTCAGAACAAATTTTATCTTGTAGCCAAAGTGAAAAAAAATAGATTTGGTGTAGAATAATCATTTAAATATGAATGTAGGATAATGGATACAGATAATTCTAAAAAATTGGACTTTTTAGGGAACATTTATGACTACATTTCTATTGAAAGCAATTGCTATGGAAAGGAATATAAACATGAACTTATAAAATATATGTCAAAATGCTTGTCTTGTTTTATATTCATTAAAAAAGGCTCGGGATAGTAAGCATTTTATTAAAATAATAATGAGTAATTAATATTTGTCTTGCAAATTATTAAATTATCATCTAACAATATTCACTACTCATAACACTTTTGAATACTGATCAGCTCACATTGATTCAACATGTCAAAGACTAACCTAGCACATAACCTATCACATTATACAATTTTCCAAAATGAACATGTCTTTAAAAAATGATGAATTCTTCATAAACTAACAATGTGAATCTGATATGCGCTAAGTGGAAAAACACTAAAATTACCCCCTCATCAATACCAACGTGGAATGGAGGCTTAAATTAAAGATCTAAGAGATATGCAATCGTCAAGCCTACATTAATTTCCTCATCCATCTGCATCATATTAAAAAAGTCTTTCTTTTTGATAAAAAGCTTCAGGGGGTGATTCTGCTTTGACATCACAGTCATGGCATTGTAAGAGCAAAACAAAAGGGTGAAAAAGGTGTAACAGCTAAGTTACAAAAGGTTACCCATTCTACTGGAGACTCACAAGCATTGGGACAACAGCAAGATAACGATAGTGGTCTCAAAGTTACATATGTATAATATTTAACAGAGGGATTAATGAAGGCTTAGCAACCTCCTGTGTAATACTTTATATTCTTGTCTTATAGACGTTAGGCACACAGTGGACATATATAAACATATACTACCATGTGCTCCCTCAGTTCTTCTACTGAGCTCAGAGTTTGCACAGTTCTGTGAATGATCACACAAGAATCAATGTTCGGGACATATATGCTCATTCCATTTGACTCCTAAGCTCTTTGATTTTACCTGACACTTTAATTTCCTCATTTCTGAACATTGGTAAAATGTTAGTCAGTTGCTCTGCTTAATTCATGCTTTATTGGTTATACACACATGTGAGGACACATCGAGTTACTGATTTATATTTATTTTGCTTTTGATTTCCATCTTTCTTCTCCCACAGCCCTCAGCACCTTTCAGCACCAGCATCACCATGCTTCAATGGACACATACTTTCAGAAGCCAGTGAACATTTATTTTAGTGAGTAAAACTATAAGTACTTGAGTTAATGCTGGTTCAGCATTAGGGGAGCATGGCTAAAGGTTCTAAAGTTTCAGCTTACTTTCAAATGTTTCAACAACATTTTCTATATGGTTACAGTTTGTTATTTTTGAGATAAAAATTCCAGAATGTATTGCTGTACAACATTACTTTCTCACTTATTCTCATAGCATTTAGCTTACTCACGTGATCTCTATTATGATGACGATTTTAGTCTAGATTTCACTTAGGCAGCTAAAATCAATGTCAGGAGCAGTCTTTATTTTTTACCACTTAACAATAAATTTAGTATATGTAAAAACCTTTTAGTTAACATGCTTTCTGAAAAATAGAACTCACTTTTGGTTACTGTTATTCTGCATATACTTTGTGTCTTTCACATTCCAAGAAACTTGGTCTTACCCTTTTGAGATTGAAGGTCAATGATAAAGACAATTGTTAGTCAAGTGAGAACATAAATAAATAGAATTGGATCTGTGGAATAAATTAATATGATCTAAATAAACCATGGAGTGGTTACCATATGAGATAGACAGAATGAACCAGTGTTCTGTGGTATGTTTAGAAATAACTGAGTAAATAAAAAGTCCTGTGAATAGACCCTCACAAGAAAGGGGTAGGAAAAGTGGTCCTTCAGGGCTTCAATAACATTACCCCTTTAGATTCAGAGTCTTTCTGAAAACATTTCTGATTATACCATCAAACATTCTTTTATGTTAAAACTTGCTAGGAAGTAAGTAGATGTCAATGCCCCATATGAACATCATTCACTTTTTTGTGGGTATTCAAGTAAAAAATGGTTATTTTTCTGGTATCTAAATTTTTCTAACTCATTTTGTTCCTTCTACATTCTTTTTTATTTTAAACTTTGCTATGAAAACATTGCAAATAAAACAATTACCAGACACAAAATCTATAAACCTCACTATAAAACTAAACTTTTATTTGGTTATAGTAGCCATTCAGAAGAGAAGCTGTGGTGTTTCACGTTGAATTTTATACTTTTGTTATAAAATCCACCACCAAAAGAGAAGACCCCAACAGTGTTAAAACTGGAAACCAATTAGCTTTCTATCCTTGTTCATTGCTTGTGCTTATTACCTGCATTTGGTCCTGCCTGATACCCTTTATTGCTCTTTTCTACATGATATAATGTACCAACATGTATATTTGTTTACATATACAAACATATTATTGGATAGATTTCTCAAGTGAGGAAGAAAATGCTTCCATACTGTGAAAGAAAAATTGTTTTATCAGTCAGTGCTTCTCGAGATATGCTCCTCTTTCACACCTTATTAAAAAGAGACAATCACCTTAGTTCCTCCCATTTTCTCTTGAGCACACTCCAATTAGCTTTATTTTTAACCCGCTTCCAAATTGCAACTATGTTCATGGTGAGCATCCAACCACTCACATACCCAGTGTCACTCCATCAATGCCCTAACTTGTGGGATTCATTGTCTCTCCATCTAATGGGCCGCTTAAATACACTCTGCCTTTCTGCTTACCTGGCATCTGTGGCCCTCACAAGAGCTGCTCAGGACTCAGTCTTTAGAGTCCATCTTCTCTCCATGCATGATTGTGGAAGAGCAACTGCAACCCTGAAGCTTAAAGCAAAAACTACCTGTGGATGCCAGGCAACTTCACATCTCCTAGCCTACTATGCATGCCCTTTGACAATTTGATTTTCCCTTTGTTTGTTTTTGAGACAAGGAAATACTATGCACCCTGGCTAGCCTGAAATTCACTTTGCAAAGTTGGTTGGCTTTAAACTCATAGAGATCTTCCACTGCTGCCTCCCGCAAGCCACCAAGCCCTGCCTGAACTGTCTATTTGAATCTTGAGTAGGACTGATTCATAAGTACCAACAACCTAACATATAAAAAATTCTTCTACAAATACTTTTCATGCTTTATTTCCATCTCAGTTAGTGGTACATGTAATCTAGCAGTTGTTCCTGAGCGATATGGTCCATCTCCACCCCCTCCTGCTCTCTCGCCCTTCCCTCCTTCCCTTCCTTTCTCCTCTCTCCTATTTTCCTTCCAGCTTTGCTTTCTTCCATCTCTCCTACCACCCTCTTTTCTTTTGTTTGTTCATGCACTCATTTGGTCGTTCTTTCTTTGAGACAGAGTCTCATTATGTCACTTAGGCTGGTGTCAAATTCATTACATTTCTGTCTCAGAAACCCCACTTAAGATTACAGTAACATTTGGACTAGTTAAAAGTAATCACTTTTCAACCCCCTTATGACACTTTACACATTTAAATCAAATAAATTCTATAGGCTATGCCATGAATGCACTTTCTGAACTTGTCCCGTGCTTCCCTTCTCTGCTATAGATCCTGGAAAGCCATCACTATTTTTGAATTGCTGTTACTGGTGGGTATTTCCTCTTTTCTTTTTCTTGAACAATTCCAGTGGATTGTAATGGAACAGCCAGGAAGATCTCTTTCAGCTTCTATCAGACAGACACTACTTTCTCCCTAAAAATATCCCAAGTTTCCCAGAGCCACAAAGAGTAATGGGCAGATATCTCCCATCTACCTGCTCCCATTCTTTCTGTAACCAACATGCACTGGACAAGTGCAGTCCACAATGCTCCCCTGTCTTAAGACTATACTTCCAAGTATTTGGTTTTACCGCTTGTCCACCTGAGCTTCTTCCACATAACTTCCCTACTCACTTACTTCCATACTTCAGCTCTCTCTTCACAGTCAAGTCTTCATGCATTCTCTTTTAAGTTGTAATTCCTGCCCCTAGGGACACTTCTAACATTCTTCTGTACGTTTTCCACACTGTGTGTAACTTATTTCTTTTAACTGTTTGTCACTTTGAGAATGGAAATTCTCAAAGAGCATCAGTTTTTAGTATTGTATTTGGAACCTGGTGTTCATTTAGTAAATATCTGTTGAAAATATAAATAGACAGAACATTCTGTGGCAGAAACAAAACTCTAAGGAAACTATAAAGAATGGATAGCCAGGTCCTAAAAAGATTATTATAAATACAGATCAAGTAAAATTCTGCTACTCAATCTAGAAGTTAAAGATGCCCATTTGTTTAGTATTGTACTGTATGCATGGTGACATATTGTGTGCTTGTATGTGTGCATGTTAGTGTGCAAATGTATGTATGCTAGTGTCTGTGTGTATGGTGAGTGCCTGTGAGCATGTGAGTGTGTATGTGAGTGCCTGTGAATATGTGAGTGTGTATGTGAGTGCCTGTGAGCATGTGAGTTGTGTGTGTTAGTGCCTGTGAGTATGTGAATATGTATGTGAGTGCCTGTGAGTATGTGAGTGTGTATGTGAGTGCCTGTGAGTATGTGAATGTGTATGGTGAATGCCTGTGAGCATGTGAGTGTGTATGTGATTGCCTGTGAGTATGTGAGTGTGTGAGTGAGCGTGTGTGAGTGTATGAGTATGTATGAGTGCCTGTGAGTGTGTGTATGAGTGTCTGTGAGTATATGAGTGTGTGTGAGTGCCTGAGTCTGTGAGTGTGCATGAATGCCAGTGAGTGTGTGTAAGTGCATGTAAGCACCAGTAAGCGTTTGTATGTATGTGAGTGTGTGTGTGAGTATGTGTGTGCACACATGTGCCGCAGTGCACGTGTGGACATCAGAGGAAACCTATGCAGTCATTCATATTCTTACCTGTTCACATGGGGTCCAGAGATCAAAATCTAGATCTTACAGCTTCCAGGAAAAGTGCCTTCACTGTCTGACTTATCTAACAGCCCCAGGAGATTTTATTTCACTATTCTTCTTCATGTGCATGTGATATGTGTGAATATTCTCTTTTGCATATAAGAATATTGGATATATGTAAAACAAAATATATGTAAAACAAAATAAAGACTTTTCATAGTCTTCAATATCTTTGGGACAGCTGGAAAATTAAATAAATCATAAAATATGTAGCTATCTACCCATCTGACTAGGTGGGACATAAATGATAATCAATCAGCTCAATATGCTACTTCATATTAAAGAAAGATTAAGTTGTGTCAAAGAAGCATTTTAAACTGAAAATAAAACAAGATCACATAAAAGTACAAAAAATCCGTAGTAACATGGCTTTATTTTTTTCCTATGTATAGGTTTTGATCCAATAAGCCATTTACTGGAGAATTTTCTGGACTATCCTTTATAGTAACATTATAGTCAGCAGCAGGCATATTTTAGTGGATTCATAATTTCTCTGTGAAATTGTACAATATCTGCTTCCCATTGGCTGGACACCTCTTCTGCCACAGTAAATAATTTGTCAGTAGTGGAATCACTGTAAGTTTGTGCTAAATGAAATGTTTCCAGAAGATCTAGAAGGCAACACAGCTTCACAAACTGTCACCAACTTAGATGACCAAAATCATTTTATCCTGATCCTAAAATGAAGTGCCTCACATAAAATGCTTATATGACAATTCCTACTTCTTAAGACATTTCAGGATTCTTAAGCTAGACTTCATGCCTCTAAAATGAAAACTTTACACAATAAACTTTAAAAAAAATCTTGATATTTCTTCACTCAGAGATCTTACAATTTAAAGAGGCATGAGAAGGAGTTTGGAAGTCAGCTTCTGAATTTCAATAAGAAAACCTGCTAAGCACTAGGAATACTGGCCTTCAAAACACACAACTTTAATTGAATTCATCTTTAATCATATGTCAGCACATCTACTGCAATATACAAACACATTACAAGACAAGTATTGAATAAAGGAGGAAGCAGAAAGAGTGTAAGATCCAGAGGTGGGGAATGACTCCAGAGAAAACAGCATCTTCCAGACACAGCCCAACAGAGGCACACATGAACCAACTCACAGTGAACATGGCAGCAAGCAGAAGACCCGCACAACCCAACCAAGCCAGACAAGATGCCAACATGGAAGAGAATATACACCCAGTAGCCTAGAGGTTATTTGTAATTAATTCCTGTGGGAAAGACATGTTTCTTTTCCCATAGAGTGCCACTGAACATATAAACCAAATATCATTGTAGGTCCCAAGTGCAAGAACAGTGGTCAAAAAACTAGTCTCCTTTGTGTGTGTGTGCATGTGTGTCTGTACACTATTTTTAAAAAATTTGTTTTGTTGTTTATGGCCTACTACCTTTTTATGACTTTCATCATTTTTCCTTTCATTATTTATTATTGAAAACCTTCAAGGGTCTGCCTTTAAGGTTTTATCACAGTGTCCAAAAAGAGAAGCTACAATAAGCATAGGAACTAAATACTGATAGCTATAGGAAAAAATCTATTAACACATTCTTTTTTATTCATGTGCTCTTTGTTTTTCTCTTTATTCTATTGCCTCTACACTAATTATTCTGTCCAAATTGTTTATAAAATTTTTTTGCCCTAATTCTCTGTCTCAATTCTAATTCCAATTCTCTGTTGCAATACTCTGTTTCAATCCATTCTTGTTCTAATTACTCTACATTCTTTGTATTTTTTCTTCTGTTTTGCTATCTTATTTCTTCTCAGTCTATTTCTTCTACATTCTTATTTCTATCTCTTTATTTTTATTCCACTTGTTCTGCCATTACAAATTCATATATATANTATTCTCAGGAACACAGGCATTCTTTGAAGATATGTAGCAAGGCTTTTCAGCTAGTTGGTAGCTAGCTGCAGCTGCAACTATAGGGAGGTTCCAGCAGTCTCTTAAAGAGGGGCTACTATAGGTTACAAAGGGAGAAAACAAAACCATTGAGAGATCAAAGGACATGCAAAGAATACATGTATTATTTCACACTTCTTAAGTGCGAATAATAATATCTGGACATGGTTAGTCAGTTGGGGGCTATTGAACTCTTCAAGGACTATGATATAAAAAGGACTGACTTCTGCAATACCACCCTAGTTAGTCATAAATCTTTGAAGGGCATATCTAGCAAGGTCAGACACCTGCAGTTCTGCTCATAAATATAATCTGTGAAAGTTCTGCTTGTTTTCTGTCCACAGGGACACTTTTCTGGCCCATTTGACCTGTCAGTCAGGCTACTGATAGATATCAGGCTTCTAACACTGTGATGTGGAGGACATAGTATAGAGAGAAGTAACATCCTGTTATGGTTTTTGAGAGGTAGGGATAATTTGGGTGGGCAGGTAGGTAAGGAGAATCTGGAAAGAGGGGAAGAGAATAAATATGATCAAAATATATTGTGTAAAAAATACATGGTAAGGAAAGGGAAAAGGAAAATAATATGAGTTAAAAAGAAATGATATAATTATAATCTCAAAAATAAAAGAAATAGTTAAAATGTATTGTATAGATGAATGTTACAAAAAGGGAAAAACTGAGTTATGTCATGTGGAACTAGGAGAAAATAAAAAAGTAAGCAATCAGAGTCAGAACATGATCACACTGCCTTTGCTGACCTCCCAAGCACTGGGAGGCTGCAACTGGGGCTGCTCTAATAACCTTGGTAAATAGTGTTATAGTCAGATTCTTCAAGTATCCAATTGCATCAGAAAATTAAGTGATTTCATTTCCCATAAATAAGTGTAAGATGTGTAATTAACCATGCCACAAGAGTTGAAATAAAGCAATTTAGTCTCTTTGTAAAATAAATTTGTTAAAATTAACAATTCCTTTTCCAAATGCTTTTAATTTATAACAACATGCTAGAGTTTTAAAGAAAAATTAAAATAAGAGAAATAGACAACTTCCTTTGTCTTCTCTCTCTCCCCCTTCACCCTGTGTGTGTGTGTGTGTGTGTGTGTGTGTGTGTGTGTGTTCTATGCTCACGAGAATGAGGGTGCACATAGCCATGCACATGTGTAGAGACGAGAGGAGGATCTCGGGTGTCCTGCTCTATCACTATTTAGCATATGCCTTTGAGAATAGATCGTTCACTGAACCTAGAACTAGCCAGGTGGTTTGTAAATCTCAGCAACCTACCCTTTTCTGTCTTATGCAGAGCTGCAGTTATAGGTCTATTGGGAGCAACACCCAGCTTTTACATGTGTTCTATGATCTGAACTCGGTTCTGTATGCTAACACTACAAGTTCTTTATCCCATTAACCATCTATTAAGGCCTCAAACATAAATCTTTGGTAGAAATAGATAATAAGTTGTCCGGTCTATTATGTCACTGCAAAATACAATACAAGGAGGCTACAGGAAGCCCCTTTCAAATCATGAAAATATTAGTGAGTATTAGAAGGGTGTAAACACATTAAGATAGACATAAATAAATATTGCTCATTAAATTCAATAAATATTGAGGGTAAAACATACTGAATTAATACAATGAGAATAAAAATAAGTAAAATGTAGATTTATAGTTTCTATCCTAAATGGCAGATAAATATAAACACATACTGAATATATTATAGTATAATAATATAAGCACTACAGAACTAGTGGTATCAATCTATAATTTTATTAAGATTTATACTAAAATCACACTGTGTGTATCTTAGTGACAGAGTAGACATATCGGGTTTGACTCCAATACTATAAAACAATACACTATGACTTGTTCCTAAAGCATATGAAATGTAAAAACTAATTTAATTTTGGCAAAAATTATCGACTTCATGAACTTCATAATCTTGCTGGAGTCCAAAATGTGTGGCCAAGGGACTGAAAAGATATTTCTGAAGCAGTTGCTATTCAGAGAAAGTATTTGACTGACAGACTGGGCCTGATTGGACAGCTCCACACTGCTTCCTGCTCTTCACAAGGGCTGCTGTGGGTGTGGCTATTTGGAGACTGTGCGTCTTTGTCTAGAAACATAGAAAGGCAACAGGACATGCTTTGCTCTGTTCTGATAGCCTATTCTATCCTGATTTACTGCTGACTGTCCTTGTCTACTCTCAACATTCTTAGCTTCTCGAATCACACAAAAAATGTTCACTTTTTTAGACAAAATGAGAGGATACAAACTACATTAAAAGGTGCATGGGGTGGAAGGATGTTCAACAGGTTAACTTAAGGTACTTGCTTCTTGTCTCACACCCTGAATTTCATCAATGGAACATACAGTGAAAGGAGATAACTGCATCCACAGCGTTGTTCTTTGTCTTCCACATGTGTACCTTGACACACACAAGTACATGCATAATGCACAGACAGACATATATAAATATATATGTAAATGATGTGGGATGCCCCTCTGTATACTGTGAATAGTGCCTGTGATAGGTAGAGTAGAACTAGGTGGAGAAAGCTACGTTGAATGCTGGGAGAAAGAGGACAGAGTTAAGGAGAAGCCATGGAGCTGCCACTGGAGACAGACATGCTGATACTTTGCTATAGGCCGTGACCTCGTGGTGATGCACAGATTAAAGGAGATGGGTTAAATTAAGATGTAACAGTTAGCCAATAAGAAGCTAGAGCTAATGGGCCAAACAGTGATTTAATTAGTATGGTTTCTGCGTGATAATTTTGGGGCTGAGCAGTCAGGAAACAAGTAGCTCTCCTACAACATGTAAATAAGGTTTTTTTTGTGTATGTGTGCATGTGTAGTTTCAAAGCTCAAAAGGTACTGATAAGAAAAAGAAGAAGAAGTAAATTTCCATGGGGGAATAAGTTTTGCTTAGGAAACTTATGCTTTGAGGTTTATACTGGTTCCTCCCAAGGGCAAATGCCCAGGCTCAGCATCAAATAGAGTTTTGAGTTCGGATCCCCAGAGGTACAAATGAAAATTTGTTTCATGGTGACGAGTGAACACACAAAGACAGAGAGTTTATATGGCTGAGGGTCATTTGAGGACGCAGTTAGGATACACACAGGAACAGCACAGTAGGTTAATAATGAAGACAAGGAGCAGGAGAGAAATGAAAGCTCATATACAACAATTCATGGAATGGAAGATGTGCAAGCATGTTATAAAGAGAACCAAAGTTAGTAAGTTAGAGATTTAAGTTAGAAGGAGAAGAAAGGTGGCCCAGGAGTTAGACACAGCCATTCCAAAAGGAACCAGTACTTTCAGTGGAATGAATGACAGATCACCAAGGTGGTGGGTGAGATGAGGTGACTAGCAAGTAAGGACCTAAAAAAATAGGTATGTTCTTGCTTCCGACCATAAAGTCTCATAATGAGACTTATCTATCCACTAAAGACTAGATAATTTTCTGCGTGGGATAAACAATATTCCACTCATTTAATGATCATCACTGCACCAGATGACAGCTGTGGATCTTCAAGATAAAGGAGCATCTGACATGTGTGTTGTTTCTTTTTATTCAAATTGTTTGAAGAGTAAAACATGCACCTGTCAATCTTTTATAGAAATACTGTACTTCTCTCTAAAATTTAGCCTTCCTCGGAGAGTTGGTTTTTCTTTAAAGTCTTGAGAAACAGAAAGTCTGAGAGATTATGTAGAACATCAAGAGGTTTTCTTGTCCTTGAATTTTTCCTATATCAAATTTTCTATTGGCAAAATAAGATAACTTTATTTTCTGTTGTTTGCCTGAGGGAAAAACTTAGAAGTCTCATTTTGGACTAGATAAAAGTGCAACTGGTAAGTAATTAAACCTACCTTTCATCTGAGAGAAAAAATAATAGGTTTATAAAATGTTTGAGGGACCAACAATGCATAGCTCTGAGGACAAAGGTAGAATGTAACTTCTTTTCTTTCTATGAAAATATCTCATGCTAAGTAAATAGGGACTCAAAAAGGAACTCGAAAATCAAAGGTCCCACCAATCCAAGGAGCTGCCTTAGTTGAAGAATGCTTGCACACATCAAGGCAAGTGGAGAGAGGACTGGGAAGTGAGAGGAAGAAAATGGTGCCTAGAGGATTTGCTGCTAGATGCTTTCAACTGTGGGTTTCTTTCTTCCTCATTAATGCAAATGCTGAGGGGACTGGCATTTCACATGAAGCTTCAGTGACATTAAAAGTATTAGTCTTAAGATCTAACTCCAACACTGTCTCATGGCACTTGATCTGTGAGGGGAGTGTGCAGCTGAAGATGATGAATTCACACCCAGAGAAGCCCATATTCAGTGTGGTGTTCTCATTTCTTTAACAGTACGTGGGTTTGTGAACCGCCCTGGTAGTATAGCAAACTAAAGGGAACTAGCCTTAGCTAAAAGACAGAGAGTAACTTTCTTCCCTGTATTTGTTGCCTTGATCTAAGGTCAAAGAAATCACTTGCTCCTCCTCCACTCCTCTTCCTTCCTCCTCCTCACCCACTTCCTTCCTTTCTCCTTCCAGCTGTTACTATAGAAACTCATGACTGCTCAAAGTTCTGAGAAAAAATGAAGTTTGAAGTCTCAGCCTTAAATGGCACATCTCTATCACCCTCATCAAGTCTTAGGGAACATTGCAAAAGAGGCAGAAAAATGTGAGAGCCAGAGGATGCGGAGGAGTGTTGTGGATTGCTGTCTTCCAGACACGACACGCCAAACCTCCCGAAGTCACAGAAGTTGTAGTTATCTTCCAAAGATCTGCACAAGATTGGGCCATCAATATTCCATCATGGAGAAACTTGGGACTCATAAAGCTCCGCCTCTCTTTGAGGATGGATAGTTACTGGCAGTGAGGGAGATATTTTCTTCAATGGTATGTGTACTGGGAAGTTGTCCATGATCTTATAAATAATCCATCATGCACTCATATAAGAAACATTAAACTCATCAAGTCAACACACACACACACACACACACACACACACGCAGAAAATAACAAAAAGTATGAGAAAAAAGACTAGTTGGTATGATGGATGGGATCAGCAGAAGTGGAATAAAAAGAGAAATGAGGGAGGATAAATATGATTCAGATACATTATATACATGTATGAAAATGTCCTAATGAAACCCAATATTTCATATAATTAATATATGGTAATCAAAATAAGAAAAATGGATGTATAGATGGTAATTGATCTGATCATATTCACTAATGCTATGACTTGAATGTTTAGTGTCCCTTCCAGATATATTTAACGTCCCTTACAGACTCCTGGTGAATCTTTGTCCCCAAATTGTGGCTTTGTTTTAGAAGCTATGAAAATTAAGACTGGGTCTTGATGGAAGAAGCATATCACTGGAGACCTGTGCTGCCAGGCTGCATTTTACCCTGGCTGCATTGCCTATTTCTGTTTTCTCTACCATGAGGTAAAACTTCCCACCAAGCACCCCATCATAATAAGAACCAGTATACAGGGACAAGTGACCATGGACCAGGCTCACTAAAAACACCAGCAAAAGGATTTTTGTGTTTAGGCTCTTCTCCAATGTCCACCATATCAAACAGAAAGCTGATTAATATCTTCTCTCTTCTTCTTTCACCTAAGATGCAGTTCTCACATTTTCAGATCATAGGCATTAACTACAACGTCAAACATTTAAGATAGAAGCACGGGTTATGTCATAGGAATGGTGAAGTACCTGGTAGTGTGTAGAAAAAAAGCAATTATTTATTCTGTTCCTTGTGAGTTCTATTAAAGCCACATTTCTGTATACAGCATATCATTGTTTTCAATTGCTTCTTTGACACATACAAATATTCTGGGTTTGAAAATAACAAAGAAATACAACCACAGATGCAATTTACTAATGACCTCCTATGAATCCTACGCTCTATGTCAAATTTTTGCAAGTATTGTTATTAAGCCTTGCAATTATCATGAGTAGTATGAGGTGTTACTGTTGAGTTTGTCCGTATATAGTCTAGATCTGAATTCTCACAATGCTTTAAGGTGAAGGTAACAACTGGAGAAGAGTATCCAGATGGGAAAAAATTAACTAAAAGAATCATACTACCACTTTAATATGAAAATGTATAGAAATACAGTATCTTAAATTTCTTATGTACAGGACAAATTAAAGGGTGAAATATTTTTCATTATTAAATCTCTTAAAATTTATGAAATAAACTCTTTAATATACACATATATACTGTTTTTCTCTTATTTTTCTGGGAAATTTTTGCAAAATACCAGTGATGGATAAGTATACAGTGCTGGTGGTGTTAGCCTATGAAAAATACAGAGGTGAATAAACAGAGATTGCTGATTTCAGGTATTATAATCTTGCAGGGAAGAATGGAATAAAAATACATATGTACATATGAACATGGACACATGCATATACACAGATGTTAAATCCTGTGAAGGTGCTGTACAGGTCTGTTAAGGACAGGAAGTCTCTTCACGTATTTCTCCAACAGCACTTGATGGAATTACATGAATCATATCGAATCAAGATGACGGTGGAAAAGGAATAATGAAAGGGATCCAGCTAACTTAGGTTTTGCTAGGGCAGTGGGTGTCATGAGGATCAAAAGTCAGACCCTGAAGGAAGAGGGTAAGTTTCCCAGAGAGGCAGATTGACGGTGCTGAAGCAGTCTGCGCCTTCAGATTCTGCCTGTGTCTAAAGAGGATTGGGTAACATAATAATATGCGATAAAACAATACTAAATACATAATTCACATATTTATTTAGCGTTGGGTCTGTTTATAGTTGCCTTTTCACATGGGATTTTATGTGGTGTCAGTAATATTTTTAAAGCAAAGTAAGACAACAGAAACTTCCATACAATAGAACGTCAGTTTTGGGGGTCACAGCTACCTAATGATAAATAGTATATGTTTCCTAAATAAGAATTTGTAAACCAAAGTAGTTAAAGAAGAGGGAAAAAAAGCTTTCCTTCTGAGTGTGGTTGTCATTAATACAGCAGAAATGATCTTAGAGCTCCTGTAGAAACAATTACAAATCAATCTTACATAATCGGGTATTAATATTCTCTGCTATATTTTCTAATAACTCATTAAATAGTGTCACAACTCAGCACAGATCTTTAATTATCTTAATGAAAATAATCACATTTTTTATTCCAAGTAACACTGGCTACTTGTTCCAAGCTAAATATTTCTAGGTCTATTTAAAATTCAATGTGTTTCAATATATTAATGAGTGTTTAACTTAGTTACTTGGAGTAAAACTAGCTTATTTATTAATTTAAAATGCATCAGACAATGAATGCTTCTCTCATCCTACATCAGTTAATTTTTGTATCTTCAAAATAAGCTTTTGCTCATTCCATTTATTTTATCTTTAACTTTGTCATTGTGCCTTCAGAAATAGAACTATTTGATTTCATTCAGACTTCTGAAAGCTTAAAAAAGACAAAGGTGTAGTAAGATACTTTCTCTGTTGTCATTTGCTATTTAGGATGCTAATCCAAGACACTTAGATTAAAAGAAAAAATTTCAAACAAAAAACACTTGTACACAAGATAAAAGCTGAAGTCAAACCACCTTGGACAATCTAGGATAAAAGCTTCTTATTCTCAATCTTATTGGATAAATTGTAATGTCAAAAGATGAAAGTCTCCCATTATGTTATTTTGAAGCTCATTTTGTGTAAATGTATATGACATATTGGACCATGATTATTATAGAGAAGATGCAGAAGATTTAGATTTCTTTACCCTGAGAATGTCAATCTGTTCAACTAAAAAGCTTAATATTGCTTGCTATATAAAATAATGTAAAAGTTTTTTGAATAAATATATCATGTGGAGTATACTAAATATGTGCATTATGACATTTAGAAATGTGTCAAAATATAGCATAACTTATATCATCCAAATTAGTACAGTATCACAAGAAAGACATAGAGCAATGTGAATGTTCAAGTTATTTTAATGATTTTACATCTTGAGCATATCTTATTTTGGGGCCAAGTAATATATGTAAAATGTGTTTAAAGCCAATAATTATTCCCTGGCTAAGTTTCACAACTCCAGATGAGTTTTCATGTTTCTACAGTTAACAGAATCTACATATATATGTGCATGCAATACACTTAAATATTCATGAATATCAAATCAATCTTAAAAGCGAAGGCAGTAATTAATTACTAGCAAAACAATATTAGGAAAATAAATTTCCTTTTGCTAAGATGGGTCTCCTACAAAATCTATTACATGAAAATTACACAGTATGCTGTCTACGAGTTACTTCATAATTAATGCATGATTTCAGTTTACTTCAACAACCTTACCTTGTGACTGATTCAGTAGTATAGTTACTTTACACAGGAATCAGCCAGGCCCATCTAGAAATTCAGTATACAGTTTGTTAGTACTATAAATATAAAATTAAGAACTGCAGTTAAACTTGTAACTTAACTCTAGATTGCTCACAGTAGTTGAGCAAAAGATTTGCAAGATAAGCTAAATTCTTACTGTAATGACTCACATATTTACCTTAGACTCATGAACCCAAACTAATGCAAAGCACACATGTGTTCCCAGAGGAACATGTCCATAGTATTTAGAGTGACCACACTTATTTAAAAAACCTTCTAAAGTCTCATATTTGTATGTAACATATTTTAGGTGTTTTCACACCTCAACCAGTACTCTCTCAATCCTCCTCATTCTCAGGCTTTATTGTTAAAGACTCCTGACAGCAAACTTGTCCTATCACGTTGTGGGAGCAACATTCGCAATGAAGTATCTATTAGATGATTTCTGTGCTGAAAAGAATCCTTCATGTGGAGGCTATTTAATTGTATAGCTATATCCGTGGGCATTGGTAATGTTAGTAATGTAGTTAAACAGCATATTACCAGCATTTTTTAAATACTGTTAAAATGCAGTTATTCTGTTATCATTAGCAATACAATCACTTACTTAAAAATTTACACTGCAACATATATATATATATATATATTCACAATATTTTTTAAAAAATAAATTAACTAAGAAATTAGAGTGGAGATTAAGCACATGCAACAGTGTAGATGTTTTATTATCCATCTAATCATGATTGTCTATAAGACAAATTTCAAGTATCTTTGTTGTGCATAACACTGAAGGTTCTTCACAGATGATTTCTCCCTGTCTTCACCATGACTTGCGTGAGACATTTGAAAGAGTCTAACCTAACATTCTGTACAGGATTTCTAAAACCACAATATAAAATAATAATTGCTGTTTTTATTTCTATCTCTGTCCATGTCCCCATTCATTCAGCATCAAACACCCAAGAAGCATGCATCAAGTTTTTCTAATTCTGATATTATAAAGTTTCTTCTCTTCTACAACCAAAAGTGACTTTTCTACCTCACTAATTTCTTAAGAGTATTCACTGACACAATTACATATTCAAATTAAGTCAAGGTAACATCAGTTCTCTGTGTGTATCTGTCTATCTCAGACACCTCACATCACTCAGAGCATCTAGAAAAGTGACTTGCCCATTCTGATGTGCTTTTGTGCCAAAAATAATTTCTTTCAAATGAGAGACTAAATCGACAACATATAATTAAAAGCACATAGAACACTCACTATTCTTTTTAAAATTTGTGTGTGTGCTGTGTCTGTGTGTGTATGGGGTGTGTGTGTGTATCTGTGTGGGGAGATACTGAGGTAGGAAAGGGTGGGATGTGATAGAATGTGCTGTATACGTGCATGGAGGGAGTAAGTGAAATCCTGAGTGAATGCGTGCTGTTGACCTGATCAAGCCCATGTCAAGGACCAATGGCTCACACCCAAAAGAATGGCAAAGCCTTTCCTGGGTTAGGCTTAGAAGGAATGTTCCCAACATGTTCAGAAAATGTCCTCTGTAGTTCCCTGCCCCAGGATGTATATGATCTGAAGACTGTTTTCCTATATAAACTGCTCCTACCAAGACTAACTAAGTCTGCCTCCTATCCATATATTATAACCCCATTTCTGATGTGGAATTTCCCTCTGTATGCTATGATTACCATTGATTAATAAAGAACTGCTTTGAGCCTATAGCAGGGCAGAACAGAACCAGGCATGGATAGCAAGGCTGAATCCTGGGAGAAAGTGGGCGGAGTCAGAGAGAAGCCATGTAGCCCCATGGGAGACCAGACGCCAGAAGTTTAGTCGGTAAGCCACAGCCATGTGGTGATACATAGATTAATAAAAATGGGTTAAATTAATATGTAAGAGTTAGCCAATAAAAAGTTTGAGCTAATAGGCCAAGAAGTGATTTAATTAATACAGTTTCTGTGTGATTATATCAGGGCTCAGCGCCTGGGAACCAACAAGCGGCCTCCTTACTACACATTTCCTTGTTTATCTGCATGTCACAACCCTGCCTCCCTCTTCCTTTAACTGTATATAATAAACACTCTGGGCTTCCAGGGTGCTGGGGCTTCTCCTCCAGAGAGTCCAACCCACCTTACCCCAGCTTTCCCATGTGTCAATGTGTGTCAACATCCTAGTAAGGCTAATCCCTGGAACTGTGCAGGAAGTACCACCTACGTGAAATTGTCTGTGAACAAATTTAATTAATGAAAAAAATCTTGTGGCATAAAACCAAAATTCATGAACAAATACTATTGCTATTTTCAGAAAATGGTGAAAATATTTAGTAAAAATACACAAAGAAGACTAAACATGCTTTTCTGTAAGTTGATTAACTTACTTTTAAATACTTATATAAGTTGAAAATATGCTGCCATGCTTTCTTTTACTTGATGCCTGTATCAAATGTCATTCATTATCCTGTTCTTTTAAAATGATGACTTCATTTGAACTCATTTGCTTGTTATTTCAATCTGCCTACTTTTTTCTGACACATGTTTCATATTTTAATTTTAAATATTTTCCAAATTGCCCTTTCTTCAACTCGATGTACTATTAATGTAATTGTCCAATTACTGTTTATCTCATCACTACATATACTGTGTTTTTCTTATCATTCATGTGCATTGTGCAATATTTGGAAAACTAACATAAAATAAAACCTACCTCAAACCACTTCTCAAAAGACAAAACTGATACCTAAGGATGATCTGTTCGTTTGCCCATTAGATCTCGTGTTCACAGAGTCTCAAAGTTGATTTAAAATGTTTTTGCTAAGGACCTACTTCTTGGTAGATCCTATTAGGAAAAATCTGCCTAAGATGGTTCTGTTACTGATAATGAAAAAGGTAAAGATTCCCAAATTTGACTGGGGTGATGTTAGTAACAATGATGGCTGTTTGTTTTCAGAAGCACAGTGCTATATTTTTAATTATAGACAAACTCATACTAGAGTCCTCTAAAGACTTGGACACAACCTACTAATCAATAAAGTCATGAAATGTATTGGTCAGGAGCAAGGTGGCTCTTGACCATTGATTATCTGGACATTTTCCCATTTCTGTCCACATATAAACAGTGTCAGCACAGCAATAGTAAGGAAACAGGAGTGGTACAATGTCAGGGGAACCATGTATTACCATCTTTGGGTAACTGCAAGGAAGTTAAATGCTCTGAAGCATATGGCTTAACCAGAGACCATAAGATTTCCTCCAAAGTTTACAGCACTTTTTCAGAAAAATAAAAATGAACTTTTCATGAAATAATGTATGCTAAAATATGTATTTTCTGACATTAAATTTTCAGGGTTTTGGGAAAGAACTGTCTTGATTTGCATAATCTACTTGTGTTACAATTCCACCTCAAACACTGAAGGGGAAAAACTGAAGAAAATAATGTTAACACAGCTTAAAATGCACATGTCAAAATCAGCTTCATGAAAAAAATCTATTTTCATTAATTAATAATTTTGGCACTGGTACTTGTAGTATTATTTTAGTGATGGAAATAGCAAGTGACCTATGGGGCTAAATTCATCTGTTACTTTTTATGTTATTTTTCCCTAGATAGGAAGAAGTTTTTTAAAGTATATAAAGAAATAAGAGTATAATCTCAGAAGTCTTATTTAAAACATGACCCTATATATGTACTTTAAAATTTAAGGAAGTTAATATGTATACCATCTTTTATCTTTTATTTAGATTATATTTCAAGTGTTTGTCTCAATTAATATGGATATTCTGGTATGAAAATTTTGAATAAAATTCAAGTGTTTCAACTATTAAGAAACTATATCTATACATGTTAATCTTATTTTTATTTAAGCATCACAATCACCATTCAAGAAATGTTAAAAATAATTAAGTAAACTCTTCTGCACCTTAATATCTGTCACTCTTGTCATTTCTAAGAGCAAGGAACAGACAAAGCTCCCATTAGTGTTTATTCCAGTGCATTCTCCACAAGTTCCTTTCGTTAGATTTTTTTTTCTTGAAAGGCCTATGTTTTGTGATCCTGAAATGCAAATCATTAACTTGCATAGATTTTTTTTTACAAAAATAAATATGTGCTTATTTTTAAAAATAAAAAGGAAAGCACTGACTAGGAAACAACCCTGGGAAGAGAAGTAACTGTGTCCTGCTAAAACCAGCCACAGACAACATAGACACAGTCAAGGTTAGGTGCCTAGTCCAAAGGTCAGAACTGGCAGCGAGTTGTTGGTCTGTGTTTGTTACAAGACTACCATCAGAGCTGGGTATCGGGCTGTCCTGTTCCATCACCACCTCAGCACCACCCAGCCTCAGAGGAGCTACACATCCTCAACAGTACACTTGTAGGCATGCTCCTCTACAGTTTTCTTGCTGGCCAGCCTGGCAAATACTTCTGTTTTAAGCCATTGGATCTGTTCACTCTATGCCATCACGATCCAGGTCAGATATTGAATCTACTGGGTGAGGTACATGACAGTTGCAGCGAGGCCTCATTTTCGTACGCTTGTTTTCCTTAGCCTTATTCTTCTTCGTACAATTTAAAAAACAGCACAGACCAAAGGTCAGAATTTTCAACAAGGTCTAGCCATTAATGGATCTTAAGCTTTAGTGGGCCCAAGACTCACCTTTAGTATTTGTTAAAAACCCCGACCCAGTGGAACTCAGGGTGTAGGCCAGTGGAGCACCTGCTTCTAGTTCATAAGTACACGAGCACACATGCATAAAGAGAATCACGAGCTCCATCAACAAGCAGTCAGTCCTAGTAGTACAGGCTAATGGATGAGAGAAGCGGTTTTCAACAGGCACAATGTTATCCTTTGTCAAATGATCCTGTACTCACAACTGGAGAAAAATCACTACGAATAATTATCTGCTAAGCAATAACAAAAAGGTCTCCACTTCTCTGTTGGTTATTTACTATTGCCCTTCCTCCCACTTAGTTATCCCTTCCTGTATTCCTTCCTCCGATTCCTGAAAGTTTCTACCCTTAAGAAATGCACTGTATATGATTCTTCAATTAGAAGACATTCCTCTAGATATTAAGAAACACACAACTATTATATGCAACTTAATTCAGCATTTCCATTTTATCCACTTATAGCATATGAAATTATGTGCCCCCAAACCCTATCTAACTCTATTAGATAAAATGTGATTTGATTTGCAAATATTTCAAGGTAGCTAGATTTGAAAATTACATTAAACATAGTAAATAAAGAGTTAAATGTGGCAAAAGGAAGGCCTCGAAGAGTGGAGGTTTTTCTCTTACTGGAGAACAATTCTGTAAGTGTGGACTGTTCAAATACTGTTATTTGCAGGAGAAGCACAAAGTCTACTCTCTAGCCAGATGACAAGGTGATGGATGATACTGCCACAGCAAGCACTCTTCTCTAGACTAAAGTTTTGAAGCTACTAAATGCTATCGGAAACAACCATGTGGGAATCCGGGGCATCTGATTCAATTTTATGTGGCTTTATCTTTCTCAGAGTAAAAGGAAATTAGATCCAACTGACCTTAAAATAATATTATTGAACTAGTGTGGAAAAAAACATTTTAGAGCTTTGTAAAGACTGTTGTGATGGTTATTACAGAGAAGAATCAAAGGGGACTGAGAATATATAATGTATGGTTCAATAATATTCAGGTCATAACATTTTTGCAAATATTAACAAATGATTAGTTTAATTGACTGAGCTGTCCCCCTTATGCTTCCACAGATAAAGCTTCACAGATTGAGTTTTCACTTGAGTGGAGTACATATAAACATACTCCCTCTCCCTCTCTTCAGCTGGATTACCAGAGCTTGACCTGGAGCTTGGCTGTGGATCTCTGCATCTGGTTTTATCAATTACTGGATGAAGGCTCCATGATGACTGTTGTGGTATTCACCAATCTGATTACAGGGGAAGGCCAAATCAGGCACCCTCTCCACTATTGATGGGAGTCTTAGATGGGGTCATTCTTAAAGGACATTAACCAGTATTATTTTAAACTATTGTATACTCCATAAAAAATACCATATGAATAATAAGGAAATATTTATTTGAAAAAATAGTCTTAATATAATACAATTTTAGCTTTTAAAATTCATATTTTTATTATGAATTAAATGATTACGTTTTAGTGATGAAATTTGTTTTATATTTAAATTGTTTAGATAGAAAATAGAGATACACAATTAAAGTAGTCAATAATTGCCACACTATTTAGCTTTTTTTTTCTCAGGGAAATCAAAATATAAACACCTATTTGTAATGTAGGTTGTTTGCTAGTTATAGTTCTATAATAATTTTTTTAAAAAAAATTAGTATGTACATGATACTATCACAGCATACATTTTGAATATCAAATTATGAACTGTTATACCTTTAAATCAATAATTTAAAAGTTTTGACAACATTAAAATTTTCAGGTAATAGGTGACTATGCAGAATTCAAGGTTTTAAGTATGTTGATAATCCAGCTTAGTGTTACCTGGAATGGAAGTTAGAAAACGGAAACTAGTGATTTACTCAGTTACGGTTTCAAGGGAATATTTGCTTTTCTCTACATTAAATGTTAATACTATTGCATGTTGCCTGTAAAATAATTTTGAACAGGTATGTGCATGCAAAGAACCAATACGTAAATGTTAGATTCTCAGAGAGTTCTCATACTCATTAATACTGAACATCTGGTAAATAGGTTAGGTCCCTATTGACTACAGAGTTAGAAATATGGCTCTGACTATGTGAGGTACCAACTACAGAATGAAAATTAAAAATTAAAATAGCACGGGTCTGTAGAGGCCCAACTACAAGACTCTATGATGGGTAATAAATAAAAAATGCGAGACTTGTAGCTGTTTAAAGCACTGAGAATAAATGATTACTGAGAAATCAGTCCTATATACCAATATTTCTAAGGGTCAGGGAACACACAAAAGTTACCAGAAAGAATGGAAGACCTGGATGATAGTGAGATGGACTGTGAAATGGTGTATTCAGGGCATTGCAGCAACCATAAACAAAATGCTGCTGCCTGCTCTGGAACCACACAAGGCTGGGCCTATCACTAGTCAATTATGGACTGAGGAGAGATTCACTGGGCCCTTCTCTCTACTGAACCCTTGGTGAGTGGGTGAATTTGGATAGAATGAAGTCTTCAGTATGTTCCTAATGGTGAGACTACCATGCTTCAGGGGATTGTCAGAACCTACAGTCATATAGATCTCCCTAGATTAATTTATTGGGTAATGAAACAAATCAAAAAGACACAAACATGGAAAAGAACTCGTAGAAAGGATGGGAGATAACAGAGGTGGGAGGAAGAAGAAATGTTGGTGAGTAAGAATAATCAAAATGCATGGGATTACTAAAGAATAAATTTCATCAATAAAAGTGCATTCATAAACCTTTTAAATTTAGTAGACACCGTTCTATCAAACCATAAACACTGATTTTCAAGCATCCTCAAAATTTTAGTGACCCAGAAAAAGACTGTAATGAGCTTACAAATAACAATGCTCTTATTCATTTATTTGCACACATTTGTACTGTTCAAGAATACCAAATTGTGTCTTTTCAATCACAGAAGACAGGAACCTTAACAACTAGACAGCAGGTTCTGGTTGGTAAATGCTTGTTACAAACCCTTTGCACAGTTCAGAAAGTGTGTAGATGTTCTGAACTGCTACCTCTTGTCTCAAGGCCTTTGGTAAATATTATTTCCAAAATGTTACTTGAAGGATAGGAGAGTTTATTTTTTGGTTTGGTTTGGTTCCTTTCTTTCTTTTTATTTTTTTTTGGGGGGGGNTGGTTCCTTTCTTTCTTTTTATTTTTTTTTTGGGGGGGGGCAAAGGTAGAATAGAACTGACTTTACATTCATAATGGGTCTACTGAATCACTCAGTTACACTATCTGAGATATGGAGCTCTATAAAGTGAACACAGGAGAATTAGACTGCAAAAAAATGGACTTCCTGGTGAGCACTCTGCATACGGGAAAAATGAAATCCTGTGAGGCATTCACATTTTATTTCATTGTGATTTCGGAATATGGGCTCAGGCTCCTTCTAATATGATGGCTTTTCAGAACTGCACTTTACCCATTTTAATACAACATGTGAATCCAAAGAAAAATTAGAGATGACAAGTCACATGATATGGAAAACTAGAGGTGCAGCAATCCAATTTGAATGATCAGACATATGATATCAATACTTTGCAATATCAATTTAAAAATGTAATTTCCTTTCTTCAAAAGTCAGCACCTTTACTCATTACGATAAACTAATAGAAATTTCAGAAAAATGTTTTGTTAATTTATTTTATAGAAACGAGTGATAAAGAGAGCTATTATAGAAATTCCTGATCAAAGAAAGAAAATACATAAAATACTTGATGGTATTGATGGTAAAAGCAGATCAAAGGGCTGGAGAGATGACTCAGTGGTTAAAAGCATGGACTGCTCTTCTGGAGAACCTAGGTTTGATTTCCAACACCCATATGACAGGTTACAACAGTCTGGAATTTCAGTTCCAGGGGACCAGACACCCATGGCAAAACAAGTGCACATAAAATAAAAATAAATTAAAGAAAAGCAGATCAATACTTACTGTTTATTTACACTGCACTATGAGATTAGGTTCTGTAAACACTCACCTAAGCAGAAAGTCCTGTAACCTCAGGCATCTGAGAAAATATTTCAGAGTGTGATATTTGACAGTTCTAAAGCCCTTGAAGGCACATAAGACCTTAAAGCAATGCAAAGCCGGCAGCTGATTACCCAGGTAAGAACCAAGGAGAGCAAGTGGCACAGCAGGGAGATACTGGGGAGATAATTTGCAGATAAGCACGAATTTCTAAAGTCGCAAACTGTGAAACAGCATTCCAGAGTGCCACAGCTGTATCCCCAAAGCTCTGAGGTATAATGTGAATGCTACTTCCAAGGTCTTCTCAAGTGGCTACAACAAAGGTCGCAGAAAAGGCAGGTTTGCTAGAACCAGGATGGAGAGCCCCCTACTAGATATCATGGTGAGAAGGAAGATCATAGCTGTTGTTCAGTCAGACTTTAAGCAAGAGACAGGAGAGACATTAAAGCAGCAAGAGATTCTGGAGGGTCTGTACCCTTAAGGACGATATCCTTAAAGATCCATATCCATATGTCAGGGAAGACCTGATATTTAGCGACAGTAATGGGTAAAAGTAAAGAACGAAGAGAGAAGAGATTAAATCAAGGCAGGAGAGCCAATTCAGGAAAACTAGACAAAGCACACAGAAGAGAGAAGTGAGCAACAGAGGCAACACAAGGGTGTGTCCACCATTTCTCTCTACACATTGGTTCAGGAACTAAAAAGCAAGAGAAGGAAGGGAACCATGAGTAGTCTGGGGAAGAAACTGAGGTTTGGTGAAAAAGTTATAAAGGTGGGGGAATTCTAGGCAGATAGTAAGGCAACAGTAGAAAAGATACCACAGGCATAAAGTCAAGGCTTTCTATCAAATTAAGGACAGGGCATGGAAAAACAAATGGACAGTGCAGAAGATGATGCTTTTTATTTGTTTGTTTGGTTTTGGTGGGAGAGGGGAAAGCTGGAGGGATTCTCACAGTAGTCAACGTGATGTGAATGTGGGAAGACATCTTAAAAGCATGAGAAAAACAACAGAGAGGGTGTTCCAACATGGTTCTACAGGAAGAACAAGCCGTGAAAATGGGATTATTCAAAACAACTACACAATAGAATATTAGAAACAATGGAGCAGGGTGGAGTCAGAGCATAGACAGATAGAAGAACGAGAGCAGAGGACACTGTCAGATCCAGAAAGACGAGCTGAAGTAGATGGGACAGCTCTGGTAGGAGGAAGTTGGAAATCCATTCTGCGGAAAACAGAACACGGTCAGAGGTTTTTAATAAAGCAACTGAATTACTCTGAGGGTTATTTTATAAAGAAACTTCTGGCAGCAATGGTAGGATCCAAATTGGAGTGATATAGAGACTGTATTTATCTACTTACATGAAATCATGTTCATACAAGTAAAAGCCAGTTCTAAAAGCTCTAACAATTCATTCACACAGCCATGAGCTCTCTTGATTAAACTGATTCATTAATCAAGTGATCAGTTCATTTATATTTATATTAAACTGATTATATATTTCAATAAACAAAGTAACTACTTTGAATAAGTAGCTAATCTACTAATTTACTTTTAGATATTAAATATTAATATGTTTTATTTATATCAATATCTAAGTTTTCCATTTTTTCAGCAGATATAATCAAAAAATACTTTCTCTATAAGAAGGGAATAAACTTGAAACTTGAAATACAGATACCTTGACTAAGTAAAATTGATCATTCTTTACCTATAATTCAACATATTCATATATTTCCATGAATTTCTCCCCATTGTAGATTGGGTTCTTACTTCTAAGAATAGAGTATAATTTATCTTTCTAATGAACATGATTGTACTATATAAAAACCTCCTGCTGTGTGTGTGTGTGTGTGTGTGTGTGTGTGTGTGTATACTCATGGGCGTGCACGGTACTATGTCATAAAAGTAAATTGATCATCTAGGATGTAAAAGATTGAAGGCCGTGTCTGTTTCTATAAATGTGAGCATTGTGTCTCTGTTATGAATTGAATGGGTTCCCATAGACTAATGCATTTTAATGCTAGGTCATTGGGGAGTGGCACAACTTGAAAGGGATCAGGCACTGGAGAGGGCTTTGGGATTTCAAATGCTCAAGCCAGGCTCAGTGATAATCTCTGACTGCTTCCTGAAGATATGTATGTAGAGCTTAGCTTTCATCTATGCTCCAGCACCAAGTCTGCCTGTGTGGTGCCATACTCCCAGCCATGAAAGTAATGAGCTAAACCTCTGAAACTCTAGGCCAGCCATAGTTAAATGCTTTCCTTTATAGGAGTTTTTGTGGTCATGGTGTCTCTTCACAATAATAGAACAATGACTAACATGGTGTCCTTAGATGAGTATTTGAAAATATAAGATTTTGCTATTTTCATGTATAGAATAAAAGGGTTAGACTATTTCCTTTCCTTGCCTAAGTTTTAAGATACTGCTTCTCTTAGAGACAAGTTCTGTTTTGTGACTGAATGCTTTAGGTCTCCTCATTATGTAGGAGAGAGTTCAACCTGTTCTCTGGCCATGGCTATTGCCACATAGGTATATATGCTAATCCAGTGAGACAGACTAGGGGATGCTCATTAATGTACTCTGAGCATTTCTTTTCAGCTTTTAAGAATGACTAGTAAATACATCATTGGTCCCTGATCTAGTTTGTTTTCCATTGCTGTAATTAAACAGTATGAACAAAATCAGCTTCAAGAGGGAAGGGTTTGTATCAACTGAACAGTCTGTCTTGAAGGGAAGTCATGGCAGGAACTGAAGGCAGGGACTTGAAGGCAGAAATTGAAACAGAAGTCATAGATGGTTTGCTCATTTTGCTTTTCTCTAGAACCCAGGATCAAGTGCCCAGGCGTGTTACCACTGACATTTGAATGGGCCATCCTACATCATTTGTTAATCAAGAAAATGTATCATAGGCCTGTCCACACACCTGTCTTATGGAGTTATCTACTCAGTTGGGGTTCCCTCTTCTCAGATGATACCCTGTTTTAAATTGAAGAATCACTAGTACATTTACTGAATATAAAAGCTAAGAAACATTAAGACATCTAAAATGAAAAGAGTAGAAACCATTTAATTCTGAGGTTGAACCCTATTGAACAACGGTGTCATCTCAGTCTGAACCAAAGTGATGTTCACAGTCTTATCAAGCCTAGTACTGTGTCGGGAAGATGGATGTTTCTGATATGAACACATTAAGGAGTAACCTGTATTATGGTGATCCTTGAATAGCATTGGGCAAAGGGTGGTGGCCATTTTTCCCTCAAAGACTAGGAAAAGTTGAAACAAATATCTTACTTTTATCTAAGTTTATACTCAGAGGTGAAGAACTAGAGAAAAAAACCACAATAACAACAAAGAAAATTGGGACATTATTTCATCTGCACAGAATCCTTCTCCTTTCTTTTTTTTTTTCCTAAGGATACAAGCCAGTCTGTTGTCAAAGCCCTGCTTTTTCTTATACTAATGCTTTAATGCGTAGCTCTTTGCCTTCCCTACCCATGCAAACAGACTTTTCCACTGTGCTCCCAAAGCAGCAGTTTGTCCCTGTCATCTTGGACACCAATTCTGTATGTACAGGTATCAACTTATAACATATGAACTAGTCCGTTGAGAGGCAGAAGTTGGTTAATTTTTAAAACTGATACAACCCAGTGTTTTACTGGTGCCCATCTTTCCACAGCAACCGACAGTTCTCCTAACTTCTCTACTACTGTTTACATTACTGAAAGAGACGCAGGTGTCCCCATGTCTCCTTTCTTCTCGGCTCCTTTGCCAGTATCCTGCTCCTTCCACCTTTTGCAGTCTGCCTCCAGTCTCAACAGCTCTCTGCCCTTTCTCCTCCTGCTATAGTCACCCAGGCCAGTGACTCCGTACACACATGTGCTGATAAGCTCCACATTTAATTTCCCAACATGAACTCTCTCCCAGTTCCAGAGGATCTATCTTCCTTTGTACCTGATATTGCCTTGCAAAAGTTCAGGACTTACAAATTTAACATAGCCTTCACAGACTTATCTTTCTTCCTCCTATATAGTTCCTCACATAGCCCAGAAGCCCTCAATATGGTCCAAGTTCAAGACACCATGGTATTGCTCCTAAACTGTTACCCAAGCTTTCCAGGGAGCTTTCTGGGTGCTTTTTTACCTCCAGAATCATTTTCTTATCCTCAGCAGCTAGGTGATGGTTTAGGGACAGACCACAGAGCTTGTCATTGCCTCATGAATGGTGCAGCTACAATTCCTTGCCACTATACTGCTACCCCCAACACTCCTGAAACTCACTTCCCATCACTGCCTTCACCTCATTCTTCCAACTTGAGCTTCTCTCCTCATGCCTCACTTTGCTTTTCTACTGCTGGGAATAAAACAAAACAAAACAAACAACAACAAAAACAACTTGAGGGGGCTCACAGGTGACTCCACTCAGTCTTTGAGAGAAGCCAGGGTAGGAGATCAATGCAGGAACCTGAAGCAGGGGACTTAAACAAGACCATGGAAGAACTCTGTTTACTGACTTTCTTACACAGCCCATACCTTCCTGTTAGAGGAAGCTCTCCTACATCAATTAGCAAATAAGAACGGCTCACAGATAAAGCCACAGGCCAATCTCATTGAAGCATTTCTGCAACTGAAGGTCCCTTTCCCTGGTGACTCTAGGTTTGTATCAAGTTGACAGCTGAAGCTAATGACGACAACTTCCCACAGAAATGACTCTGTAGAGAACACTGTCTTTCAGAACATCACGTGGAAATGTCTCATTCATGTATTCCAATAAATCCTGCTTCTCGAACTGGCTTTTTCATATGTTCCACGTATACCATTCTGAGGCTGTGACTTTTCTCCCACTTCATGATCTGCCTTCTTTTTTCTACATTTTCTTCTTTTTCTCTTAGTACTTTCTCATTTCCTGGATGGTAGATTGTTACTTCTCTAATTTTTCATCAAAGGTTGAAATGTGGAAAGATCTCATACTGTGCAGTCCTCATTTCCCAAATGCTCCCTCCCGTATTTCCACACGACATTGCTGGAGTATTCTCTATCCTTTCAAGTGTGTGTAAATGTGTGTTTTTGAACTCTGGGGCTTTTTGCTAGTTGAGCTCCTGCCATGGCTTCTCTCAAAGGTTGACTTAATAACCTTATCCACAAATAGAGGATCTGCAAAAAGCTATTTCAACATTTCAGAGTAATTGATCCATTTCGCCTCACCCAATGTCATTGTCCAGGATGCTCTTTCACTATGAGCAACTTGTACACACTAACTGCTCCTTTCGAAGACACCTGTGCTGTTTTCATTTACTCATTATTTGGTAATATTGGGTCTTGCACCCCAGGTTCCACACATGCTAGATATTCCTTTACAGTTTCTAAACATAATGGAATTTCTTTTCTCAGGGGACATTCTTAATTTCCAGGCGAACTCACCGTCTTTGTTGTCATGTCATTTTTCCAACCACTGCACCTCAGCAAGGCAATAGTCTTCTGATTCCAACCTCCAACCCTGGCCCCACGCCCCTCATCTTTTGGCTCTCTGCTCTCATTTGCACGTACAGTGTTTCCCACAGCTCATTTGCTCCGGTGTGTGTCTCTTCTCACTAGACAGTTAAGCGTTAATATATTCTCCTCCTGTCTGTACCAGAATATTCTTCCATCCTTTTCAACGCATGCTAGACATTTGATGCACAGAAGAATACGGAATGGATGGATGTAGGATGGCAAATATGGGTTGTCTTTGCAGATCACCCATTTGAGTCATGCCTTGGCTGATTGTCAAGTATTCTGATAAGTGAAGAACTCATTCTAGCCAAAAAAAAAAAATTCTCCCAAAACAAACCTGAAATATGTACTTTTCCTGTCTCTGGATATACTTTCCTTGTAGTTTCACTATGACCTATAAGGGTCTATTCCTTGACTTTGCAAAGGACAATGATTAATGCAAAAAAGGTATACATGAGCGGTAATCTCTTCTCTTGTTTATTTGCCCTAAAGTTATACATAATTAGCTCCACTGTGGTATACAAAAAGTACCTTCTCTTTCTGTATGATGAAATACAGGCATAATTTTGTCAGTGTTACTATAAATGAAAAAGATTCTCTATAATGATTGTATCCAAAGTTACAGAAGCAAAAATTTCATGTGATAGGTTTTTTAATTTAGGTCACAATAACAGCACTGTCACGAAGACAATATAGACCTACTCAGTGAACTTCAAAAATGGGGAAACAATACTTCCTGAGGATCAAAATTCAGAAAATATTTGATGGAAACCTTCAGCCATGAGAGAAAATTCTGAGAAGTCATCTGGAATGATTGGTAAAATAATAACTATAGACACCTGTCAATAAAAAGTATGAATGTCCCAAAGGACTGAAGAAAATAATGAGGACACTTGTAACCCTAGAACATCAGTCTTAGGGTCATAACAAAAGAAGGGAAGGCTTCAAAATAGAACTTTTAGAAGAAACATATCCAGGAAGGTCCCAGAAAGTCGATTATATGGAAAAGAAAGCTGTAAGAAGGAAAACTCAGAACATATTTAAACCCACATAGAGCTCTGCCTAAGTACAAAATAGTGTGCACATACAGATACATAAACATATACATGTCATTTAATTCTCTACAGGCCTTTGTTATGAAATGGGATCATTAAAGGTAAAGAATGGTGAGATTCTAAAGGCTGATGGAGCCTGACCAATTTGCAAAGATAATTTTGAACTCAAAATTACAAATTTACATCACATCAAAGCTTTAAATTCTGTGTTTCATCCTCTTTTTGATCGAGTGGTTTTATTTGTGGGTTTGTTATTTCTCTTGGCAATGAAAACAGAAGGGTTTCTGAAGATGGAAGCTGAACCAGGATATAATAATTCTAGACAAAGCTAGTAAGATACAATAACATGATGTCATTAGCCAAAGTAACTTACTGACATTAAAAAAAAAAGATGAAGGGGAGAGTTAAAAACAAGGCAGTTGATTTAAAAAAAAAAGAAAAAGAAAAAACAAGTCAGTTTAAAGGGTTGGAAAATTTTGAACTCTATTGAAAATGCAATAAAGTACATAAACTTTCTCTTACACAGACTTGCCTTTGAATTCACAAGGTCCAATGGCAACTTTAAACCCACTCAGAAACATTCCACAGTTAATCTTATTTAAGTGTAACTTTTTAAAGCTCTTCTGATAATTTTAGCTTTTAGATTCCCCATAAATGTTAAGACTTTAAAGACTAAAACTGGATTGAGAAAATTTCCGTTTTTAAATTAGCAGTAAAATGTTTATTCTACCTCTGGCTAGTTAAGAGGACCATAAAAATCAGTTTTTTTATTTTTAAATTATATCCTTGACTCAGATTATTAAGAGAAGAAATTTATAATTGTTCTAGTAAATTTAATGGTAATCATTAGCTTCTTGGATATCTAAGTAATTTTTTAAAATAAAATCTCATTTTCTTAAAATTTGAGAATATATATCATATTTTCTTCTATTTCAAAATATTTTTGCTGGGAATGGGAGAATTTTATTCACTCGTAATTTATCAGAGATAATTTTAATTTTCTGCTATTAGCTGCCTTCTTTGAAGAAAACATAGATTATGAGCAAGTCTGAATACTGCTGATAGTTTAAAAAGATGAGTTTCCAGTAGCTCAAACATGGGAAAGCAGATATTTGTAAAAATCACTGAATCTGCCTGAAAGCTCAGGGACACAGACCCTAAACCCTACGCATGTTCACTTCCACTGTCACAGGGGCTTGTAAGTAATGCCTCATGACTGGGTACCATCTATGTACTTGGGTATTTTAGGTAATCTCCAAATCATCAAAAGGTGACAAGGTTAAGCTATTAGAGCACATGAATTATTTTTAGAATTACCATGGCCCATCAATCAGGAACAGAGAGGCTCATCTGCATGAACTGATGTGGGAAGCTCAACTCCCTGCCTTTTTAGGACTTACCAAGGTGGAAAATTTTAAATCATAGTATCAGTGTATATTTGAGCTCACGACAGGACCAAACTAGATTTCAGTGATGGAATTCCAATATAAATTCTGCACAAAACCTCTTCAGTAAGATGAATCTCCAACCTCGGATTGATTCAGCTTTGTACTAAGTTGTACAAACCAAAGACACTGCTCAGCTCACCATGCTAACTTGAATTTCCTTCTAATCATGACAGGGAAAAAGCCACCAAAACAGACTACAAACTGTAGGTTTGCTAACTGCCACATCTTCAATAAATTACTTCACTTATTTAATTCTCACCTTTCTTGTAAGGAAGTAACAACAACTTCTTTTTAGAGTTGCTATGTATATTAAAATATAAGTACACCAGATGGTATGTGCTTTGACTCCAATATGCTGCAGCCATTGCCACAGCATTGATTTCTTCACCAGGTTGCATCTCATTTACTAAAGAATAATGAACTGGCTTGCCTTTTTGACTTGATTCTATATCTTTAATAAATCTTACATTTATTACTGACCCATTCTTAGCTGTTACTATGACATATAAGTGTGAATTATTTATGTATATAGTGCATATGTGTAAATATGTGAATATATTCAAAATATTGGGAGGCTAATATTACATGGCTCTCCCTGAAGGGAATATATTTTGATTCCAATGTTTATCCTGGCTGTATCTTCTAAAATTTAAAGAATACACAAAATCTGCTCATATATGATGTGGGATTCCCCTTTGTATGCTGTGAATACCATTGGTTAATAATGGACTCTCTTGGGTCTGCACAGGGCAGAATAGAGGTAAGCTGGGAAAACTAAACTTAATGCCGAAAGAAAAAAGGTGGAGTCAGTGAGAAGCCATGGAGCTGCTGCCAGAGACAGACAAGCTGGAAACTTTCTGGTAAGCCATGAGCCTTTTGGTAAAATATAAAATAATATAAATGGGTTAATTTAAAAGATAAGAGTGAGCTAGAAAGATGCATAAGTTAATAGGCCAAGCAGTGTTTTAATTAATGCAGTTTCTTTGTGATTATTTCAGGGCTTAGCAACTAGGAACAAACAAGCAGCCTTCCATAACACACATATACCTAAGAAATGAGTTTATCTACAGCTCACAACATTGCTTTGGTTATTTAGTGAAATGTATAAAAAGAATATTTGAGCTGAAATACTGAATCTCCCATTTAAGCCCTGAACTTGTACAACATGATTAACATTTAAAATTCTAGTAAGACAGATTTATGTGTATTACCAGTAGGCCACAGTGCAAAAGTTCACTGGGTCATAGATGTAAAGACAACAAATAACTCACTAAGTGTATATAGATTCAAGATTTAAAATATGAAATATACAAGATTGTAATATAAATTAATAAGTAAGATGATTTCTCCTAACTAAAAATCTAGAATAGTGACTGTGACCTTTAAGAAAATTATGACTAGTAAAATATTAATTTGTTAATTAGTTAACAGATATAAAGGAATAATTCATACATACATAAATAAAAAACACACATATATGTATCTATACACACACAAATACACACACACACACACACACATATATATATATAGAGAGAGAGAGAATACATACACTATGTAATTTACAAGAAAAATACAAAAAAAAAAACGGGCTGAAAACATAGCCCTTATAGCCCATAGAGGTATGGTGATCACATAATATATGAAAGGACCTAAATTCAAATTTCAGTCCAAATAAGAGACTGGTTTTATTTGGTAAAAATGGCAGAACATTTTCAAGAAAGAAATCCAGATACGAGTCCACACAAGTGGAACAAAGGCATCCATGTAACCCTGTGATATGCAAATATCCCAGGGGATCTGCTGCATGCGCACCTGTGCTATCTTCCTCTGCTTAATGCATTAAATTCACTCTTTTTTGGGATCGTGCACAAATCAGAAAACCTGACTGTTTTAGCGTCATGACATGGAGAAAATCAGAAAATATATCAGGCATAATATCCCACGATGAGGAATGAAAAACCACAGCAAAAAGGAGCTGTTATCTAGAATAATATGGCCCCAAATGTAATTTTTTAAGATATAATCAATTATAGACCCGTGTTTCTGTCCTCGCTACTTTTATGTAAACTTGACCAAAGCTAGAGTCATCAAAGAGGAAGGAGCCTCAGTTGAGAAAATGTGTCCCAAAATGGGGGTGAAGGTAAGCCTATGGGGCATCTACTTAAACAGTGATAGGGTTCAGATCATTGTAGGTGGTTTCATCTCTTGGCTAGTGGCCCTGAGTTCTATAAGAAAGCAGGCCAAGCAAGCCAGTAAGCAGCATTGCTCCACGGCATCAGCTCTGCCTCCAGGTTCCTGCCCTCACTGCTTTTCAGGATGAACTATTATATGGAACAATGAGTGAAATAAACCCTTCCCTCCCCAAGTTGCTTTGGTCATGGTGTTTCATTACCACAATAGCAACTCCAATTAAGACAGTTTCATTTTCTGAGTCTGTTCATTATGTGAGCACTTTCCGAGGATAAGCCTAGACATTTGCTAAGACAACTGAATGAAACACTGCACACACCAGGTAGTGATTTTGTATACAAACTGAAGATCAGGAGAAGGCAGTTGGAAGTCCCTAGGTAAGAGAAAACAGTGCAATGGGAAACGGAGGGCTGGTACAGATACACAGGCATGGGTATGCAGAGGTCACTCAACAAGGCACATTGGAGAGGTCTGATTATTGCTTTGCCCATTATTTTGGTTGCTTTTTTTGGTGGTTGTTGTTGTTGTGTTGTTGCTGTTATGATTTTGTGGTTTTTTTTCTTTCCTCTTCCTTTTAGAGCAATACGTTTTACATAACCTATAAAAAAAAAAGGAGAACAGAAAGGAAGGAATATTTCAACTGTGCTGCACCTGAGCTAGACAAGGCTGGAGAGCAGACACGGAGGTTGTTTACTGGAACAAAGAGTCACCATAGAAGACTGCTGCTCAGCAAAGGTTCATATACCTTTCACACTTGAAACACCAAAAGAAATATTTTCCGCCAAAACCAATGAACGTACAGGTCTCTTGACAGCTAGAGGACATGCTGATAGCGTACAGTAAGTGGAGCCTCAGAAGAATACAAACACCCACAGGAAGGAATTCGAGCAAGAGGCAGTGAGACTTTCAGAACGACAGGGCATCCAGCACTTTGCAGATCATAGAGAAGGAAAAGCAAAGTCTCACTGGGAGTTTACAGATCATGTGAACAAGAGACGCGGAGCCCGTGGAAGGCTGGCAGTGACAGCACTGACACCTAGAGCAGTACAAAGTCGTCCAGCCATATGACACTGATTTTCTTTTCTTCCTTTTGCTCTCTCCTCCACTGCAGACCAGCCTCTAATTTGTTATACAGCACAAGATGACCTTGAACTCCTGTCTTTCTTGGTTTTATCACCCAAGTGATACAATTACAGGAAAGAGACACACTATACCTGGCCACTTTGAAGGAACAAACATCCTCTGCACATATTTGGTGCCATATATGCTCCTAGGTAGGACAGCACAGATGAGTTCCTAATAATTAATTCAACTCTGAAATCTTTCTGACATAGAGAGCTAGTCAATCCCTTGCAGATATATGCACTATCCTTAGTCTTGGAGTAAAATAATCTTAATGTTACCAGGCAGAAGAACAGTATAGTATAAATCTGCTAGTCATGACTGTTGACCTAGAGTTGGTAAAGGGAGGAAAGCAATATTCATCTCTTCACCATTTCTTAGCAAAGATTACTTCTGGATAAGCTAGAAGTTACACTAACACTACCCTCTGCATCATTTATTCAACTTTGTATCAATCTTTTCAGGTTTTAAAACTATAGTGTGAATTTGTTTAAAACCTTATTTAAACCTTTATTATAATTTTCTTGAGTTGGGTCTGAAAGGGCTCTTTATTGCCACATTAATTAAATCATAACTTGTCTGTTATAAACAAAATGATTTAAAGTATGTAACTTAAAATAACTAATGTTGTCATTAAAGTAACTTGTGTGCAATGGCTAATTTGTCTTCCAGAAGACAATATCAGACTCTAAACATATGAACACATTATTTAATATAGGGAAAATTTGGTAGAATATCATCATTAAAACTAAATCTTATTTAGTTATTCAAAAGTACAGACTCACAAGTGAGGTACATGTCTACACTTTGGAGAACATCGAACGTCTATACAACACCAAGTATTGCATTTTGATCCAGTCAGAGCTGAATTTTCTTAAACAATCAATTTCCACCAAAATAGAACTTTTAAAAAAGTAAAATACGTTTTTGATCAATGAATTTTCTCCAAAGTTTCTGATGTGCGAGTGCCTTCTGTGTGCTGTGATTAACACTAATGAATAAAGAAACTGCTTTGGGCTTATAGCACAGCAGAACTTAGCTTGGCAGGGAAGACTAAGCTGAATGCTAGGAGAAAGAAGGATGGAGTCAGAGAGACGCCTTGTAGCCCCACTGCAGACAGATGCCAGAACATTAGCTGGTAAGCCACAATGGGTTAAATTAAGATGTAAGAGTTAGCCAATAAGAAGTTAGAGCTAATGGCCCAAGCAGTAATCTAATTAACACAGTTACTGTGTGATTATTTTGGGTCTAAGCTAGCCAGGCAGCCTCCCTTCTTCAACAAGTTTCAATATGCATGTAATCATTACATTTACATAATATTTACCTATATAACTCATAATTATTTTCTTGATATCTTTTCCAGTTTTTATTATTGAGTATCCTGACAAAAGCTGCTTAAGGGAGAAGAACTTATTATGGCTCACAGCTCAAAGGATACAGTCTATCATGGAGGAAAATTCTCAGCTTGAAACAGCTGATGACATTGTTTTCACACTCAGGAAGCTACTCATTTGCCATTCTCCACTCAGTCTGGGATCCCAGCCAGAAGAAGGTTCTGTGCACAGTGGGTAGATCTTCCCACAATGAAAACAGGCAAGAGTATCCCCACAGACATGACCAATGGCTTATATCCCATGTGACTCTCGGTTTTCTGAGGTTGACAGTTTCCACTAATAATCATACAACTTTTAAATTTGGGAACAATATTCTAGTCTCCAGACAAATCATCATGATCCAATATGAATATGCACATAGATATAAGTAAGGAAAGACGTGAATGATTATTGCATTAAAGTCATAATGCTGACAAAAGAAATTTCCCTCTGAATAAAACACTAAAGCAAGGTCACTAAAAATCCTAAAGAAGACACTACTAAAATTATATTAGGTACAGATATAAGTTGCCATGTATATGAGATTTTTATGAATAAACAATAATAATACAAAACTATCAACAATAATTATTACATTACTATGAATGTTGTACTGATGAAGTCCTAGGAGAATTGGAGGCTTCTAGAGGCAGTCATCCTTATCACAATACTACCTCTACCACCCCAAATTAGAAGTTTTGTAACTTCATCCCCATTCACTTCCTACCTAGAAATAAGTTCAGCCATTACTGCCTTTCGTTCACCTAAGCTACTTTGAAATTTTTAGCATTCAAATAAACAAATTGAACACTTTTAAACTATGACTAAAGAGAAATCAAGGAAGGGAAATGGAGTATTTTAATAACAATAATTCTGCTTTGTAGATATGAAGCTACTCCATTTTAATATAAATAGTGCCTACAAGAAATTAAAATAAAAAAGGCAAGAAAATCATTTTTCACCTGTTAGGAAGCAGACCAATATATATATTTTTGCTTTTAAAATACTTCACAATACAATGAGAAGCAGGTGAATCTAAGTTGAAAGCTCTTATAACAACATTAAATAACTTTTAAATTTATGAATAAATTTCTATATTTGACAGGTAGCATTCTTAGATATAGGCGATTGCTACTAAAATTTTTATTTCCAGCAGGAAATATATCACTGGAAATAAGATGAAGGTAGTTATAAATAGAAATCCAATCTACAAAAATTGAATGGGAAAGACATAGCAGCTTAATTTCTACAAATAAACATATAACATAACTATGATATAGTAGGAGAGTTAATGTGACTCAGATCAAGTTGACCCATGAGAGAAGTCTGGTTATAGTCTTCATTCTGCCTTTTATCAGCCTTGAGTTTGTGGCTTCCCCTTTGCTACTGCTCATATATCTCATCTTCACATGCAGGAAAACTAGCTGTGCTAGTAAAAGAGTTAGTCAAGAATCTATGTACGTGAAATTTTACTATAAATATAGGTATACCTTGATTTATTGTTTTAATTTTGAACAAAAATTAATGAAGTGTTATAATCCTGTTCTCAGATGCTCTAACTACTTATCAAGATCAATACTTTTTAGTAATGTAGACGTTAAGATAGATGTAAAAGGTTAGATAGTGCTGGGGGCCTTTCTACTGCACTAACATGACATTTAAACACAAGACCATTCTTCCCCTGATATTTATGCAGTGCTCAAAACAATCATCATGTGGTCAACAAATGTGTGACATAGTGGCCACCATATGCCACAGGCAGACTTCTAAAGCAAATCTACCTAGGACTCTCCCCAGCACATAATCAGAGCAGTTCAAAACTGTCTAAGATGGGAAGTATCCCCTGGGTGTACTGTGGCTTATTACAATCTAGCTAAGCTTTCTTCTTATAAAAGTTCCTGTTCACACACTCTTCTCATGCTCTCTATGATTTACCAGTAACCGCACTAAAAAACCAAGTCCTCCTCTGGCTGATACTGCTGTCCTGTTCTAGTGGCTCTTACCCTTGGACCTTCCTCAAAGTAACGTGCCTCACCCTCTCTGCAGACTGGATGGGGGTGGGGTGGGAGGGCATGTGTAGGGAATGGGGGGAGATGAGGGAGTGGGAACTTGTATTGGTATTTTTAAAAAATCTAATAAATTTTTAAAAAGTAAAAAAATACAAAGACATATGTGTAATGTCCTTATGTGCACTGTGTGTGTGTGTGCTTGTGTGTGTGTGTATGTGTGTGTGTGTGTGTCTAGGTCTGTGTCCATGTGTATATGTGTGTGTTTTCTCCTCTGATTCTAGGAAAGTTAGTTAATGTAGAATACTTTTCATAGATATGTAATCACAGAACATTGAACTCTTTGTTATATAGACAGTCTCTATATACCACAATGTCTTGGTGGCTGGCCACCAGCTCAGAATCCTACTGCCTTAGAGTCCTAGGTTACAGATTTGTGTTACCATGCCCAGCTCCATGAAAAGATTTTGAAAGCATGAGTTACACACATACAATTTTTGAGATTTTTAACTTTCAGTTATGAAGAAACACACATTTGTTTTTACCAATATCTAACACCAATGTTCTAGAAGATAATGATCTCCAGAAAGGCCAGAAACTTAATGGTAGGTTTATGGGACGAGCATAACACATAAGAGGTACCTGACTCTGGCACAGAAGAAAATGTGGGAGCTTATAACCCAAATAACACTGACAGAAATGATGGAATTGTGCTTTTAATGAGTAACATCACATGAGAGATGTCACATATACTCTCTTATCCATACACTCAAATGATTTTGAAGCCATGGAAATAATTGTAAGAATTATCAGAGTCTGGAAGGGAGCTGAGAATGGGCAAGAAGGAGATGGGCTTAGAGTTTAGAGGGTGATAATTTTTGCAGATGTAATATGGAAGAACAGAGTGACAGTGCTCAATAACAATGTGTTACATACTCAATAAAAATTGTGATAAACTTCAAAAAATAAAATTCTAGAACAGAGAAAAAAAGAAAGAAAGAAAATAAACAACCACCAGGAGACATGAACTTCCACCTTGAACTTTGGTTCATGCCAAAATTTTACATAAAGAAAAACAGCAAACTTTACAGAAATGCAGCAATTGAAGGTCTATTATTCATTTATTTAAGAGTAATACAAGGGGAAAAATACAAAACAGAAAAACTGAGAGCAAGTCATTGTTTAAGAAACCCTAAATTCAAGTAGATTTTTTGTTGTGAATTAGGACATGCAATTTACACAACAAAATAATTAAGGCAATGTTAAAGCCATGCTAAATAATATTTTTAAAATATCCATAATGGAAAGCCCACAATAATTCTGTAGCTAATAGTAGATCGTCAATCTCAATATCATCATTTTGATAAAGCATTCAGGTTACATAAGATGCTAACACCGAACAAAGCTAGAGGAAGAAAACACAGGAACTTCATCCTATTCTTGTATCTTCTGGTGAATCTAAAATTATTTTAAATTGAAAAAAAATAGCCTAGGCTTATTATATGAGAATCAATCCTGAAAGCTGAAGTCAAAATTCTCAGCCATAATGGATTGTCTACATGAAACTGGAAATATAATTGTTAATTTGTTACATAACCAAGAACATAATCCTACAGCATTAGCCATTGTATATGTTGCAAGAATTTCTTTCTCGCAATATTTTCCACTTTGGAGATGGTATTTCTTCCTCTAATTTTGATGGTACAATTTGTCTATCAGACCTAGGGCCTTGCACATGCCAGGCATGAATGATATAGGAGGGTCATTTGTCTATGTGTTACTTTCATTGGTTAATAAAGAAACTGCCTTGGCCTTTT
>LOEQ01000868.1:110377-125360 GCA_001685075.1 Bramus lutescens
AGTGCTTAAATGAATACAATTTGTGTGTTGTTATTTTGGGGTATAAGCTAGACAGGCAGGAGACGGGCGGGACGAAAAGCAGGCCTGCTCCCCTTTCACTACACATGTACTAGACCGTGATCTGCATCACCAGCTCTCTCTGTCTCTGTCGCTCTCTCACTCACTCACTCACACTTTAGTTTTGATTTTCCATTGGGCTTCCGGGATTTTAAATTCTTCATGTATAATTATTTTATCTATGAATGTTGCAGGAAAAGTTGTCACCAAATCTGCCACAACTCAGTTATCAAAGTCACATGGACCTGCGAGACAAACATGAGCATGGCCACTGTTCAGAAATACTTCATCCTTGTTCACAAGAAGAAATATTCAGACCAACAGTGCAGTGTGATTTCCAACTATGAAGCTCTTTGGTAATGGGCTTTGATTACCTTTAAAAAGTGTAGAAAAAGACAAGATCTCCTGAGTAAATTGGGAGCATGGGGTCCTTGGGGGAGGGTTGAACGGGGGAGGGAGGCAGGGAGGAGAGCAGAGAAAAATGTAGAGCTCAATAAAGATCAATAAAAAAGGAAAAGAAACAAAAGTGATTCCATCTTGAGTCTCCATAACCCTAAGATACTCATGAGAATGTGTCAACCCCTGCACTCACAGTAAAAACAAAACAAAACAAAAAGGTTTGTAGCAATTTCTCATCTTTCTCCAGTTAAAAAGGATACATGAATCTCCTTCTGATAAAACAGAATTTTTCAACCTTAATGATGCCATTTTCAAAGAAACGGGAATAATTTCAGGGAAGCTGCTCTTTATGTTCTTCTGGGATTTTTATCTGCCTTCAAAATGCTGGTCCTGCTCCAGGGGAGCAGCTCAAATGAGCAGAGACTGCTCCTCTCTCCACTTCTTATCTACTTGCCCCTAAGCAAAAATATCCAAGCATGCAGTGCCTGTCATATACATGAGTTCTGTAAGTCTGAGAAGGTGCAGTTGTACCCCACATTAATAATAATCGGATCCATTATTTGAAGTCTTTGATTAACTTGGGTGAATATGAAAGTGCATGGCACATAAGAAACTATTTTCTTTTTAAAAGACGGAATGCCAGAGGCACACACACTGCTCAGGACGACTTTATTCTATTCTTCCAATTGATTATTGATGCTGGTTCCCTTCATGATTAACAACATCAATTTACTACTGACCACCTCCTCCAATAGGAGCTTATGATCTCCCACCTAAGGTATCTGGCAATGGTCACAGGATTTCTGAAGAAAACAGGACGGTAACAAAGCACATATTGAGTCTTTCTGATTTGCAGATACTCCACCTTAGCTAGGCAGCGCCATATATGAGCAGCATTTGATCTTATTAGCTACTGTAGACAATGGTGCATGGGCAGGATTCTATGAAATCAGAGAGACTAAGTGATGAGCAGATGTAGAAGAAGAAAAAGTAGTATGGCAATTATTTCAAGTCTTTGTTCACATTATTTCCAATGTGATTTTCCTTAATTCTTTAATCAAGACATTTTACATATAACATATATAACCATTTTCTAAAATCTAAATTTTCACTAATTAATGAGGGATCTCATTTTGGACTATGTGTCTTCTAATTAACCCAAAATCGCAATCCTTGAAGGTCCTGAGGAATGGCTGCTATAACTGTTACCAATGTCTCCTTTCTTCATGATTTGTTCATTTTCATTTGAGACAAGAAATGGAGCTCCTATTCTCTACATTGCTCTATGGAAATCGTAATTAGAAATATCACAGGTCTGAATCAGAAGTGCCTTCCTGCTTCCACCAGATGTCAGGCCTGCATCAAGACAGGGGCAAATACGGCGGTGGAGTGGGTGGAGGGCGGTGCTACTTTGAATATAAAAATGTGTAACCTTAATTTCCTTGCAAAGAGAAAAATTTGTAGGTAGGTTCAGTAGGAAATAAAGTGCAGGCATTTTGTATGAACTCATTGCAAATGTTACACAAACTTAAAACAAAACAATCAAGGTTGGTAAAATTATAAATATGGGATGACTAACCTATTATTTTGTTACAAGGCTATGGAAAAACTGGAAACAAAGCTATAAAACACAGTATGTGTTCAGTTTTGGGTTGCAGCAATATGATGCATGAAGTTTGTGCCTAAATATAATTCTCAGAGCTAGAGTTTTGGCTTAACACTTAAGAGTGTATACTGTTCTTGTTGAGAACCAGAATTTAGTGGCCACAAACTGCTGGGCATAATTGCCTTTGACAGCAGCTCCAGGGATCCTTATGCCCTCTTCTGGCCTCCAGGGGCAACTGCACTCACATGTACATAACCCCCCACATAGACATCATTTAAAATGCATGCATACATACATACATAAATATATAAATTAGATTGATTTTATGATTTGTAGTTGAAAGTTACCTTAATGCTTGATTGGTTTCTTTTGGGGGGGTTGTTTTTTGTTTTTGTTTTGTTTGTTTGTTTGTTTTACATTTGGAACATGAGGCCACAATGAAGCTCTGCTGGTAGAAATAAGAGAGACTATGGGCCTATACCTGAAGCATGAGCAAAGGCCTTGTGAGAAAGCAATTTAAAGTCTAGTTTTTGCTTTTGTTTTGTTGTTGTTGTTTTATTTTTCAACCACAAGGAGTATATGAACATTTTCCACCTGTCTCTCCTATCAGCCTTTTCCATGTACTAGACTAGATAGATTTTTCCCCTGCTTCTTGGAAAAATACAGGCTATGGTGTTAAATGTAACGTTCATGTCTGTATCTTGGCTCTGTTTCAAGCCTGTGTCATTTCCTGGCAGTAAGTGGTGCTAATGAAATAGCATCTACTTCAGGATGTCTGACATGATGTCCATCACTGCCAAAAAGGCCCTTGCATCGCCATGAATAGGTAGATTTCACATTTGTTTTTTGCCTTCAGAAAAACACCAATGGCATCATCAGGCTGTGGGTTAAGAATTGCTAGTTTAACAGAATGCATATATTATATTCAGTTTCTTTTGTTTAATTTTTCTTTCTTTGTAATAATGGAGGTTTTCTTGTTTGTACATTTGGTTTTGGTTTTCTGTATGTTTCAAATTCGGCTACAGGAAATGTAACAGTTTTCCTTAGACCATCCTTCTCCTCAGTTGGGAATCAGCTTTAAAGCCTTTGAGAAAAAGCTAGAAATGTTTTCCACAGATATACTATCACATAATTTCATTGAGAGTGGATTTCTTAGTTCTCAAAGAAATAGTCATTGTTCTTATTCTCTTTGGCATGGTTATTGTTTTTCCGGTATTAAAGAAAAAGACTACTATTGTTATTTTCCCCCTTTGCCACCATTTTCCACGTGTCCACAGGCATTTGTTCTTGGATCTTGTGCTTTTAATCAACCTAAGCCTTCTGGTTATCACTAGTGGGTAATGCAAGCTTGTGCTTTGGCTTCCAAATAGAATATTATTTTAGATGGTAATGTCAGAGTAGGTAAACTATTTGAAAATGAAAAAAAGCATACCTTGCCTTTCAAGAACTTGAAGGCAGACATATCGTTCCATTTAGAATATGTAAGCAATGTGTCGATGCTTGAAGATACCTGCTAATTGAACCATAGTATATGTGACATGGGATTAACTAATTTAACACAAGGCTTGTTGACAGTAGTAAAATGCTCTATCCCTATAGTTTCAAGGATAAAGGCACACATATACATAAGAGCATGGTGCAAGGTTCAAGATATCTCACATGGAAAAAGCAAAAATTTATCAAATAAATTAGAGTTTACATCACTTATCTTGCAATATATCACAAAAACCGATCTCAAGTTATTATAGATTCAGTCTTACTTAGGCTGTTTTACAAGACTTTCTATAATAAAATAGCTAAATGGGTCACAGTATAATAATATTTTATATACTTTTCTTAACCCAAAGGCCATGTAGAATTGACCTAATTAAGGATCTGTAAAAAACATTTTAATTTTTCCGCTAAAGTGAATTTTGTTCGGCTATTTATTTCAGCTTGAAGATTTCTTCTTGGTTATTTCACACAAAAGCTTTAGAGGAAATCAAAGATTAACAGCTTTAGAAACAAAAGTAAATCTTACACATGACATAATTTCATTATGCCTGTGCTCTATAATCTGTAACATCATTTTTCTTATATTTGTTTACTTTTATTTATTCATAATTGCTTCTTTTAATTGGACTGAGCTAACTTCATTTAAACTCCCCCTGAGAGTGATGTTGGCAGAAATGATTGACAGTTCCCACTCCCACATGATACCATCCTGAAAATGCAAATGTCAGTTAACAGGCTCTCTCACCAGTATTTAAGAGTGGGTGTCTGCATTTAGAAGAAAGAAGTCTGGGTACACATATTTCTGAATAAATGCATATGAAATTATGCATTCAAATTGCTGAATCAAATATTGAAATAAAATCATAGAGGTCATATTGCATCCATGCCACAGATATCAGGCTACCCACTATTTCTTAGCTATCCAGGAGAGATGAATTAATTTCCTGTGTATAAAGATCAATTCAAGCAACCCCTCCTAGGTTGTCTATAGCAGAGGATTAAAAAATGTATCAGATATATACGTTTGCAAGAAGTTATTTATACATCATGTCTTTATGTCCTAAACTTCCTACTAGAGTTTTTCACAGTGAATGAAACTGGAAATGCTTACTCCTTTCTCCTCACTTTCATATCTACTTAAAATACAAAGATGAAATGGCCAGTAAACTGGGGGACATGGAGCAAGCCAAAGCTAATATAGGACCATCCTGTTTTAGTGTCTGGAATATGACTTTGTAAGTACTCTTTACATACTGAAGCACAGACAGAACTCAGCCATGCTAAAGGAGAAACAAATTTATACCGTTTCCTCAAATTATTATCTGTAAGAATGAAAAAAAAACATTTAAATGTAATGCAGTATTTAATCAATGCTGTACAAATAGAATGTCTTGACAATAAATTATCTGTTTTTTTTTTCCCCTCAAGCAAGGAAAGGGAGAGAAAGTTCTTTTAGGTGTCTGTGTTGAAAATGAGTTGAGGTAGGGAAGAGAGAAAGTTTCTTGTGGTGGAGACATAAATGGTGGTCAGGAAAGCCTCTGTGATTAAGACAGAGCAGTATTCTGATCAGGGACTGGTATTTTGAAAGACAGAAACAGTGTTTTATATACTTAAACCTTTAATTTTATTTTATGTATAAGAGTGTTTTACCTGTATGCATGCCTATGTACCGTGTGCATGCAGTGTGCAGCAGATGAGGGCTTAGGATGCCAGAGACTTAAGGTACAGGTGGTTGTAAGGTATCATGTGGGTGCTGGGAATTGAACCTTGGTCTCCTGGAAAAGCAGGTAGGAGTCTTAACTTTTAATCTATCTCTTCAGCCCCCTGAATCAGTGGTTTTGTTTCTGTTTAACTACAGATGCATTTACTTCTGACTCATATTATACTGTTTTAAATTTCATTTATGTTATAGTTGATGTTTCATGATACTATATTAAGGAGGCTATAATATAAGATATATCTCATATTTTAAGGGCTGTTTCTTAATAAGTGATATATAACTAAAACGTTACATTTTATGAACATAAATATCATTTTTTTCTGAAAATGCAAACAATAGATATATAACTGGGAATTCATATGATTAAAGTTAGATGAATCATGAGAAAGGGGCATGTTCATTAAACAAAGACTTGCACAATCACACAATCAAAATAGAGAACTATCTTTTCTACACCATTCAGCAACGAAACTCCTCCTTCTAGGAACTCTGTCACAGTGGCAATACTCTGGAGCCTTGCATACTCAGTGTCTGCCTGCTGCTGCTCCCTCCATTATACTTTCCTCACTCAGTCTTAACCAGAATGCCAATAAGTGGTATGTATTCTTTTCTAATTTCTATCATCACTTTGTTTTTAATGGATTTTCCCTGCTACCTGTGAGTTCTCTGTATGCTTTTATTTAACTCCTTGAATATATGGCCCAGACGCAGCCTCTTCCATTGGTAGCAAATGGACAATGTTCACTTTTTCTCTTCTGCTTCACTCTATTTCTTCCTTCCTCTACTTCATATCCAGGATTTCATTCCTTGTCTATGTCCTAATAAGACTAATTTAACTCTAGGTCACACTCCCATATACTTCTTACAAATTACTTTTCAAGGAGGTCGTCACTGTCCCTTTGAATCTGGACTAAGGCTATTTCTCATTTCTAGCCTCATAGAGTTCCTATGACATTACCTACTACAAAGTATTTAAATTATTTGTGGTTATTATCTCTCTACTTTTTATTAAATCATATGCAGATGAGAGAAAGAATTAATTTTGATGCTCTTTCATTCTTTCTTACTTTATTTCTTTAAGGGGAAATTTCTAAGGTTAAAACTGAGCAAATGCCCAATGAAAGCTCATTAAAGAATAGATATAATAGACCAAAATGGTATATATTCACTTATAAGTAGCTATTAATTATTAAGTAAATGATAATCAAATTATAATCCATAGACCGAGAGAGGCTAGGTAACATAGGTACTCATAGATCCCTAGTGAAAAAGAAATAGAATAGATTTTACAGGTGTACTGAAGCTAAATAGAGCCTAAAGCAGGAGGGAACAGATGAGATGGGACAGTTGCCATGTGTAACTTCATTATGATAGTTTTGCTTTATTATATTTTATTTTGTCATATTTGGTTGTTATCTCTTAGAAACCTGTTCTTTTCTAATGAGAGACAGAAAGATAGTATACCCTGAGGGGAAGGGAGGTGGGGGTGGAACTGGGAGTCGTAGAGGAAGGAGAAACTATAATCAACACTTTCCTAACAGCTTAACCAACCCTTCACTTACTTGGGACCTAAATTCCAGAAGCACATCTGGCCTTCCCATCCTTCATTGCTGCCAAGTCCTTCCCCTTCCACTCCTAGGCTCTCACTGTGTCTTTAAGTTTTGTTTTTGCAGAGCTCCACAGTATATGCACTACGATCTCCCTACAAGTCTGCAGAGTAATGCGACGTCCACTAACTGCTTTGTCTAGTTTGGATTCTTTCCCACTCCAGTTTCTCCTATGCAGTGCTGATGCAGCAATATTCCATTCTTAAAGGACAACTCTCTCTACAGCAGTTTTTTTGCCTATAAATAGTAGCAAGCAATAAACAGAGCTGTTAATGTCATGCCTCTGCCCCCAAGGCCATGTCTTACTGAGCACTCAAAATCCCATGTGGCCTGATCACAATTGTGTCTGGAAAGCAATCATTTTTTCTCCTAGCTTTGTGTATATTTTTCCGTGCCATGACAAGATAGTGATAGAATTCCTTCCTTGCCCAATCTAATATGGCTTGCCCAGAACATATCTACTGCTATCTCTTCATACTTATGCACATTTCTCCATGCCATTTAAAATGCCATAATATCAAGTTGCTTGTTGGCTTGTGTATCCTTTGCCTCTCTTTTGGTGAATATAAATTCCCTCTACAGAGATTTTCTTTCTTCCATTGTTGCATTCTCAGTAACTAGGACAATGTGGACATGCCTTGGAGTAGAAAATAACTATTCACTGAATGAAGGCATTAAAATAGCTGTAACATGAAGGTCCTGCTTGTTGGGGTTTCTGTCCCACCTGGTACCCCACAACCAGCAGGCCCCAAAGAAAATCACACAGAGATCTCTAAAATTCATAAAGCTGATTGGCTCAATAGGTCAGGCTACTTATTAGCTCTTGTAGCTTATATTAACTCATTATTCTGATCTATGTTAGCCACGTGGCTCAGTACCTTTTTCAGTGGGGTAGATTACATCCTGCTGCTTCAATGGGATGGGTAAGAGTGGGAGGAATCAACTTCCTCCTTCCCAGAATTCTCCTGTTCTCATTACATCATTTCCTCTTCCTGTCTGGGTTTCCCACCTATACATCCTGCCTGGTCAATCAGCATTTATTTAAAACATGATTTACAGAATACAGAAAACTCTCCTGCACCAAATAGCTGTGATAATATTCAGTTTTGTAACACAACCAAGTACATCCATTTAAACATCTTACATTGGACTGTAATCTACATATACATGTAATCTTTAAAATCTATGTGTGTATACTAAGAAAAAGACAATGTTTAAAGACCTCTTTTAGTTTTATGACAGTTACCCTACCCATACCACGTCTCTGAATTTATAGCAATCCTAAAAGATAACTTAGAAATTTTAGCCTACACCAAAGGGTCTAGTAAGAAATACAAGTAAGCATTTGCATGAACAGGAGAATTTCCACAAAGTCACAAACCAAGGAATCAAGAATGTACAGAATGTACAGCGAGGAGCACTGACAGCAGGACAGGGTCGGCTCTCATGACACACTTAATCAAGCTTAATCTGAGAGATCCCAGTGTATGGATTCAAGACAAGTCTTTCCCCAGAACTTAAGCTTCCCATTTCTGAAAAAGCTCATTTATTCTTATCTGCTGATATTAGTAGGTTAGTACATGTTGCTCACTGAAAAACAAGTTGCTTCCAAACTATTCTAATTTGATTCCTTGACTCTGTTTCTGTCGCTCTGTCTCTCTTTGCCTCTTTCTCTCTCTGTACCTTTCCCCCAACATACCTCTCTCTTTCTTCTCTTCCCTACTCCCATCCCCTCTCATTCCAGACACTAATAAGAGGGAGAAAAGCAACACAAAATGCAGAACACGAAGAGAAGGAAGTCTGCATTCTGCCAGCCTTCTATCTGGAAACAAAGATGTACATTACCAAAATTACAACATCAGTGATTTTGGCAAGCACTTAATCAGACAGAGCTGCTGTTCCCTTAATGTATTCCTTCCAGAGTCCTGTCTCCCTGGCCAAATAATCAATAAGAGCCCTGAGATAAAATGAGAATGAAGTCTCAGAATCCAATTACTGAGGTTTGTATATAAAACACGAGAAACAAAGTATGTAGATTTCTTTTTCTCATTCTATTAGGATAATAAAAGACAGTGGTTGTCAGTTGAAAATGAATACAGCCTGGGTAACTCAAAATACTGTATTGAAAGCATGAAGATATGCCATGGCAGGCTTTTTATTTCAGCTTCAGTTAATTTCAACAGGAAGTCATTAAAAATCTGGGACATTCTTTCCCAATGTTGATCATACGACTTCCTTCATTTTGAGCGTGAGAAGTTTAGAAATATATTTGTACCTATTGACCTCTAGCTCTTTTAAAATTGTTAAGAAAATAATTTGATCCCTTTTTTCTGAAAATTTCATTCAACAAACTAGATCTAGATACACACACATACGCACACACACACACATGTTTTTTTTTGGAAGTAGAACTGTGAATTCTGGTACAGAAAGACTATTCTAAAATACATACACAATGCATTTTCATATATTTTCTTATTCAATATCACTTTATATTAAAAACAGTGTAGGTGTTAATCTTATGCAATTTATTTGCTTTCTTTACTGAATTATAAAAATCTAAGCTCTATTAATGCATAAAGTGCAATTGTTATGATTTTATTATATACTTAATACTATAAATATTTAAGTTAGTTCTAAGATTCTCTTATTCAAAAAAATTCAAACTACTATTTTAAACAGTGAAATTAGCTATGCATTTTATCCTAGATATTTTTAAATTGAAATTTCCTACTATGGAAGAACATTAGCATTGTAATTTTAACTATTTTATCTCATACAATATAAAAACGGGCTTGGCATATTCTGGTTATTTCTCTGTAAGTTGATGGGTGAATAGTATCTCAAATTACACACTAAAAACTTTTTATTAAGTATCTAAACACAAAGACTCTTTTAAGATAAGACTGCTGAACATTTATTTTGCCTGACATAAAAAATGAAGGTCATGTGTCCAAAAAAAGGACTGTGCTGTGAGCCTGTAATATGGGAATCCTAGGTTACATAGCAGCAAATTACAATTGTGGATTTTCATCTCTGGATCACTAGTTCTTTTTGTCCTCCTAATTAGCAATGTGACATTTTATATTATATGTAACCATGAGTTGTTAACTTTTATAGAGAGAAGGATGTTATCTGGATTATTTAAGTGTATCTTTGATTGTACAGTATCTTATTTTATTGAGCTCTACATTTTTCTCTGCTCCCCTCCCTGTCCCTCTCCTCCACTTTAACCCTCCCCCAAGGTCCCCATGCTCCCAATTTACTCAGGAGATCTTAAAAAAGATCCAACAATTAAAAAAAAAAACCCAGGTTTTTAAAACTCCAAATAAGAAGCTGTCAGCGTACTTGGGATTTTAGAAAAAATGCATATTAAAACTGTCAAGAAATAATAAATGAAATAAATACAAAACTGTATTCAAAACAGACTTGATAAAGAAGCCCTAGAAAAAAACATAAATGGAAAGATGCTATGCCTTTATTGATAGTAAAGTTACAAATTTCCTTTAAGTTCTGTAATTCTAAATATAAAAAGTAGTGGCAAATCCCATTCAGTTTTATGCCTCTACATATAGTGTTTGTAAGTATTTGTGAAATAAGAACATTTTACTATATATATATATATGAACTCACACACAGCATCTCCAGGGAAATATTTAGCTAAACTAGGACTTAATAGTATACACAAAAATTGAAAACTAATAATCAGATCTGCCAGTGGAATTAGCTAAAAATTAAACAATAAACAACAAAAACATAGGGGTAAAAAATAAAAATTCAAAAACTAATAACAAAATTACAATAGAGATGGCTAATGAAAATAATTTGCTATAACCACAAATGCAAAGATGATGAAAAGAAAAACACCTTAAACAGATTATATAAAACACATCTTCTACAAAGCAAATGAAACAATAACTTAATTTAAAAACCTATAAAATGAGAAAAATATCTGTAAACAACACATCTAATGAGTAATGAGTATGCAAAATATATTAAGAACTCAAATGACTCAAAGTAAATAAAGAATTCAATTGTAAAAGAGGCATGACCCTAACAGACTTTTCACAAAAGAAGTTGTATTATTACACACAAAGGACAAATGTGCAGTCATAATTTGATCATATACAACAATTCTTGACACAATGTATAGTTTTAGTAATGCCATTTCGACATTATTTTTATGTTATTATTGTTTTTTATTTCTCTTTTTTCATTTTTAATTTTTATGTTATTATTTAATAGCCAAATTCCTTACAAATTTTAAGTTCAAATTTCCAATTTTATTAGATATTATTTCCTTGGAGAATTAAAGCAAGAATAAGTAATATTTCAAGCAAAAGAAAAAAATAATTAAATATGTTAGACAATGGCAAAACTTCCCATGCTCCTGGACTGGCAGAATTAATAATGTGAAAATGGCTATACCATTAAAAGCAATCTATGGATTCACAAAAATATCCACCCGAATCCAGTGTTATATTCATAAAACTAGAAATGCAGAACTAAAATTCATATGGAAACAAAAAGATCATGGAAAGCTGAACTGATGTGAAACAGAAAGAACATATTGGAATAACATTTCCAGGCCTCAAATTATACTACAAAGCCATGGTGATAAATATACCACGGTAAAAGCCCAAAAACAAATAGATGAATGGAATATAATAAAACTCTGAGAGCTAAACTTGCACGATTAGTTTCATGTGACTTTTAAGAGAATTACTGAAAACTGCTTCAAGCACTGGGGCTGGGGCAGCCTACTCAGCAAAAGGTACTGGTAAACTGGGTGTCCACCTACAGAGGGATGAACATAGATGTATGTAGCTCACCTTGGACAAAAATTAATTCAAACTGGAATGACGATCTTAATTAGAACCAGAAATGCTGAAACTGCCAAAGGAAAACATAGATATAGGCAATATAGTTTCAAATAAAGCCAAAATAACATGGGAAACAGCTTCAAAAATTGACAAATGGGTCACATGCATTTGAAAGACTTCTGCAGGGAAAATGAAATTAACAACAAAATGAATAGACAGTCTACCAATGGGAGAAAATCTTTGTCAGGTATACCTCAGCAAAGGGGTTAGTCCTAGATTATATAAAGAATTGCAAATTTTAAATACTGAAAAATAAATACAAAATGCCAGTTGGTTAGTGGTCCGGTGATCCAAACAGATCCCCAAAGAATAAGAAATGTTTAGTAAATATTCAAAACATTCAACATCTTAATCATCATGGGAATGGAGTTAAATATAATTTAATATTTCAATCTAATCACAGTCACAATGGCTACATGAAGAAAACAAATGATAGCAAATGCCGGCTAGGATATGAAGAAATATAGAATCCTTGCTCACTGTTGGTAGAAGTTTAAAATAGTGGAACCGTTATGGAAATCAGTTTGGATGTTTCTTAAATAACTAAAAATAAAACTACCATATGACACCAACTATAGCTCTTATACATATACCCAAACGACTTTAGATCCAATGATAGTGATGCTTCACATCAATTTTTAGCACTGTTCTATCCACAATACCAAGTAAAAGAAGCTGCCTGAATGTTATTCAACAGGTAAATGTATAATGAAAATATATATAGCCACAGTTGAGTTTTATTCAGGTGCAAATAAAATAAAATAACAAAATTTGCAGGAAAAAATGATAGAATTAGGAAAATGTTATATCAAATTAAGTAACTCAGGATCATCATAATAAATATTCTTTCATATGTGTATCCTAGTCTGTGATGTGTATCCAGGCAAGAGTTTGTGTGCAAAAAGGCAGTGCAAATATTAAGGAAAAATAGACTTTAAGGGAGAAAAGCAGAAAGTCAACAGAAAAACATGGAAGAGAAATACTGGAGCAGAACAGTGCAATAGGAAAGAAAAGACAAAGAAGGATGCAGTATGAAAATTGGGAAGTGGGAAAAGAATGAACCAAAATGAAATATGCATAAAAATCTCATAGGGAAGCCTATTACTTTGTATGCATACATATTCCATATACATTATATATGTGTATATAAATATACACACATATTAATACATTTATATTTATATTTATAATCTATAAATACATAGAGCACATCTTTCTGAAAATATCCCTTATCTTCAAATAGGCCATTTTTGCTGGACCTTGTAGCTAAGTTAATGATATGCTTTGAGATCACTAAAGACTTATATATTGAACCTGCTATTCTACTCTGCATTCAGTTGTCTAGATTTAACTAGCCTTTAAGAGGACAATGTAGCCAACATTACTATGCCTTGGATTTCCCATGAAATCAGCTTTTATAGCCTAAGCTAAATGACTATCTCTAATAAGAAGACATATTCCTCCATGTGTCTGAATCAAAATATTCACTGTGGAAATTATTTGCTGAAAGCAACCAACAGATTAAAAGAAATTTTATGCAACAAATATCTCAAAAATGTTATAAACAATATGTAGATATTAGGTCAATTACATCTGGGATTTTAAGTGCTTTTCTGATTTAGTTAGGGTTAGTAAACCAACTTCTTCATTTGTAAAATTCTATTAAATATTTCTATAAAAATTTTTGTAGTATGTTTCCCAAGCTCATCAATAAATACACAGCAAAGTCCTTTGTTAGGAACAGCTATGAAAGAGAGATCACAAAGACACAATAAACAGACAACAGGGGCAGATTAGTACAGACAGGCCACTACCCACAAACGAAACAGATGGAAGACAAAGGAAGAGAGGTAGAAAATTCAAATTTCAGCTAACATTTGGTCAAATCACTCAAAGAAGAAGTCACTCTTTTTTAATTCCTTAATGTGACACCAACACCTAAATTATAGAACAGAAGAAGCTGAAACATCCAAGGACCACAGCAAAACTGATCTTGGCTGCTAAAGAGATCTGAGAAAAGTCAATGTCACCATTATACGACATTTAGTAGGAAGTATCAGTCACTATTGAACCCAAATTTAGGCAAAAACAAAAACAAACAAACAAACAAACAAAAAACCCTACCCGAGTTACAACTGAGATTACCAACTGAAAACCTGAATAGGATCAAAACAAGAAAGCAGAGAAAGTGGTTTAGGACATTCATATCAATATACATTTCCAGGTGCACTTGCTTGAGACTAAGGTCAGCACAGTCTGCCTTTCCCATCTTCTTGCTGTCTCTCTTATTTGCTCTTCACTGCCTTCAGTGTATTTGAGCTGAGCTGGGAGCAAAGGGATTATGCTACTGTTTACAGAAATCAGCAGATGTCCTGTCTACTAGGACAACCAAGGAGAAGTGAGAACACCCACTGGAGGAGGTAACAGGAAGGGATGTGCAAAGAACTTAAGTTTTCCAACATGGAAATAACCCAAGCTATTTAGTTAAAAGGGCAGATTAAAAATGATGCTAATATAGGATGCAGAGTCTAAGTTTAGCAAAATAAAAATTATAGCATTTGTTTTCCTTTAATTCCCATTATATACCATATATCTAAATTGCAGTCGAATGCAGCTGACAGATTTACTCAGAGAGCCGGACATACTGCGATTATGGTGTCCTGTTGCAGGCTCAGTAATTGGGCATTGAATCTACAAAAGATTCATACCCAGTTATGTTTCACCGAGGGTAAATTTATCCTGGCAAATGGCATGATTTTCTCTAGCTCAGATACTAAAAAGGAGGCAGTCCACCTGCATGGACAGCTGCTACTTCAGGAAACCTTTGCCAGAAGCCACTATTTAATAGAGTTGTGTGGGCATTATGTATGTCGCTTCCCCTGACAAAAAGCAAGATGACTTGGACCTGAGACTTTGCCTTGATTTGCTTTTGTGCTCTGCAATTTGTTAGGAAACAAGGCTTGGTAGTGTCATTTTATTTGATTCTGTCCAGAGAAATGCTATGATTCTTTATGAATTACTTATCTCACTATAATAAGGCTTAACATGCAAAATGAGCCTTCTATACATTTCTAATTAGTTTTAAATGAATTTTAGCTTCTCTTTTAGGAAAAGATCTATTCAACTAACTACTCAGAATTTAATCTCCATTATTGAATCATATGACAACCACTCCTATGGGAAAACAAACTCTCTCTCTCTCTCTCTCTCTCTCTCT
>LOEQ01000868.1:131833-149867 GCA_001685075.1 Bramus lutescens
GGTTAGCTTCTCTTCCTCCTTCTCAGTTTCCAGTTATCACTCCATTCAAACTCCAGTCCCCTACCTTCCTAGTCTCCAGAATGTCCCTGCTATAGAGGTTCAGAGACAATTTTTTTTTACTCTAATGTGGAAATAAGGGTATCTTGCCAGACCAACGACAAACTTGTAGATCAAATAAGCATTTCGTTTTAAAAGAATTTGCGCATTTCCCTGCTTATTTTTTATGTCTTGTTTCTGAGAACAGGTATTTTTTTTACCTGCTACCAAATATAGGATTCCAATACTTAAATACAAAAGTACAACACTCTTTCTTTCTCTTCCTTATTGAATCAAAACTTCTGGATATTTTCTTCCAACTAGTATTTCAATGACTCATATAGCCCTTACCTGATTACACAGCCCTTATGTAGAAAGTGATCTAATTTCTAAAGCCCAATTTTAAGATGGCTTTGTGTTTACAAAGACTATATCTCCAATAGTCTAAAAAGCATTTACAAGTAAAATCAACCCCAGACCTCAAAACAGGCTTGCTATGCTAGCATATGGACATAATAGTTCCTCCCAATATTTTCCATTTTGAAAGATCTAAATAAGAGAAAATAATATTTTTCTTTACTTTGACATCTCGTTTTCAGGTAGTAACATTACTTCTTATAGTGTCTCTTAAGTTTCCTTTTTTCATGATTACTCACCTCCATATATTGACAGAGTCATTTATACTATTATAATTATAAAATATTAAAATAAAATTATAAAAGGTTAAGCATATTTGTATTTTCTACTTCTCAAGTAAAGAAAGGTGATCATGACTCCCCCAAATACCTTTCACATCAGCATTATTTTGTTAAGCTTCACAGAAGAATCACTTAACAGAAAGCTAAATCCCAAGTTTTATATCTACATCACCTATCTAGTGTTCTGTCCCTGCCTTAGATATTTTTGGGGAGTTTGCTTCCCCTGACATACAGGGATTTAGATGACTATACCCATTTCTCTTTTTCCTCTTATGCTCCCTAAGTTTTTTTTAAATTATTTACTCATTATAAATACAAAATTCTGTCTGCATATATGCCTGCAGGACATAAGAGGGCACCTGACCTCTTTACAGATGGTTGTGAGCTGCCATGTGGTTGCCAGAAATTGAACTGAGGACCTTTGGAAGAGCAGGCAATGCTCTTAACCACTGAGCCATCTCTCCAGCCCTGCTCCCTAAGGTTTATATCATTTCCAATGTTGTCAAAACACTTTTAAGACAATGTGTGATGGTGAACCTGTGTCTAAATTTGACTATTATGTGGCAACATTTTCATTGTTAATTTTGTTGTATAAGAATTCACTAATCACTGTGAGTCACATATGTTATGCCATTCCATGGGAACCTTTTGCATGTGCAGAACTTCAATAAGTAATCTGCTTCCAACATTCAAGCTCAAATGCTATCATTTATACCAACGAATATAACTTTCCATCAACAGTTCCTTAATCATTTTGAAGCTAATGTTTTAATGTCTGCTTGGCCCTTTGAAATTGGATTTTGATTTCTCTCCTTTCTCACAAGTGAACACAAGAATTATCAACAAACAGCAATTTTTGTCAATAAAGCAATAAATCAAATTTATCTTGTGGGTGTTTGATTTGGACATAGAGTTTAAAATACCACCTTTTGAATTTAATCATGAAAGCTCAATTTCATATCTGAGCGTCCTTCATCTTAATTCCTTTTATCATTTCAGACAGTTTGGCCTGTTTAATTATTCCAATGTCTTGCTTATGTATAAAATCAAATTTAAATATTTGATGGCAAGAGGCTCCAGTGGTTAAAGTTAGTTAGGAGACCATCATTTTCCACAATGTTGTATTTGTAAATACTTTTCTTGCTTTTTCTATGAAATTTTATTTGTGAAAGTTTGTTTTATATGGACTCAGGAAGATAACCACAATGTAGGAACATGGAAAGGAGGTATGTTTAAATGGGGTGGTGTCTGATTATGTATATTTCACTGACATGGCAAACTTGACCAGTGAAAATGGCAGGATTGTAAGCAATGAATGAATATTCATAAAACGACCAAGTTTTTATCTCCTTCCCATAGAGTCTGCATGTACTGCACAGACTGGAGTTGTCCTCATTCTTGTATTTTAGACAGCACTGGTAGTAAGAACAGCCTAGTCTTAATTCTTCTCAGCTGCCTGTGCTATCTAGTTCTATAACAACCTGACACAAGCTAATGTGATCTGAATGAAGGAACCTCAAAAGAGAAAAATGTCTTCATAAGATCTGACTGTAGCCAAACCTGTAGGGTATTTTCTTAATTAGGGATTGATGATGGAGAGCCCAGTCCACTATTAGTAGTGCCAACCTTGGGTTGGTGGTCCTAACTTCAATAAGAAAGCAGATTAAGAAAGATATGAAGAGCAAGCTAGTGAGTAGCACTCCTCCATGGCTTCTGCATAAGCTCAGTCCTCCAATTCCTGCTCTGTTTGGGTTCTTGTCCTTACTTCCTTTGATGATGAACTGGGATATGGAAGCATGGGCTGAATAAACCCTTTCCTCCGCAAGTTGCTAGGTCATGGTGTTTCATCAGGGCAGTTTTGTAACCCTAACTAAAAACAGATGCCCCTCTTCAGCTGCTGGAAACAATTTCTTATCTCATTGATTCTAGAGCCATGGCTATGAAAGTGTCCTCAACACATCTCTAACTGTCTTCATTAGTTTGCAATATGCTGCCTAATGCCCCCACTAGAGAAGATTTCACTCAATGTCTCATTATTTGTCTTATTCATCAGTAGTCACAGGTCTTTATGTAGAAGGCGATAAGTTTCTTTTTCATGTAGCCTCCAGTTGTGTCCTTATTGCTGCTAAAGGCATGTTAAATTAAGGAATCATAATAATTAAACCTTGATGACTTACAAAATTTTATAGTAGTTTTTTTTTCAAATATTCTATACCGAACAAATTCATGGTGACATGAAACTTAATAATGCTAAACTTATTTGAAATCTTCTGATTAAGTATTATAAAACAGTACTAACTTACATGTAATATTGCCAAAAAACACTAATACTAAGAATTTTTTTGCCAAATAATAGCATGAGAGCTGTGGATGCATGAGAGCTGTGGGCAATCTGTTTCCAAGAAAATGCATAACTGACATCTCTAGATTTCAAAATATCCTATAAATTATTCTCATACTTTTATGTCAGTCTCCTTCTCTACTTTGCTTAGTGCCAAATTTGCAAATTCTTTTGGCTGAAATGATTCCATTTAAGTACTTAAATGAATTATCCTGACATATATGGAAATCGGATGCACGGGTTTTTGGAGGTTACCTTTGAACTTGGAGCATGCACACTGTATATTTAAATGTACAGACAAACCATGATGAGGAAGAAAGCCACCAGATTTCTGACAACAACAGAGGGTCATTACATGAGTCACTGGCAAATTCTACAAATACAAATGCTGCAAGAATATTTGTAGGTGAACTCACTAGCGGTGCTTCAGTACATAGTGAGGTGATTCACTGCTCTCTAGTATGCAAAAGAAGCCAAACGCACACAAAAATAATGCTCAATCCACATGTTCAGACTCCACCAACTGGGTAACTAACTTAAAAGAGAAATTTCTCAGTGGTTCATCCAATTTCTCCATAACCCTCTCTTCCTTCTGCTCTTGTCCTCCCCTTCTCCCTCTTCTTCTTTTGTTTTCTTTAGAATGAATTTGTTAGAAACTACTGGATGACCTGGTATTGGGTATCTAGTAGAGACTTGCCTCAAATTCATGGCAATCCTACTTTACTGAGGACTGGTATTAAAGACATGGGCTAGCAGCTCCCCTCTTCTCTCTTCTTCCTTCAGGGTAAATATTTTTATAATTAAGCATCTGTCTACCTCTCCTCCCTCTTTCCTGCATCCACTATTTGTAATTCACTGAACTCAATTTTATGTCTTATTTTACAAGGGACTCGGTGTCTCTTGCATGAAACATTGCGAATGCATGCTGTCTTAATGAAGTAGTGACTTATGGATGCTCCATGATGACAGTAAGGCTTCTGCTTTTATGACTGACATGGGCTATTCAAAAGACAAAGTGATCTAATAACTGAGTGTATTCAACAATCTTCAAGGGAAAGAAAACTGACAAGAGGACAAAGAACACATGAGAAATATTCGAGGATGTAGAAATCTAATTGTTGCAATTTTTAAAAAGTAAAATAAAATGCCATTTTAACAATCGTAGGGTCAGAAATTAGTAAAGAAATCAAGTAACTGTTTTGGAAAATGAAAAATGTGATAGAAAAAAATACATATGAAAAGGAGAAAGCTTATAAACAAGAAAATGCTCTACTAGCAAAGGGAGTGACAAAGCTGAATAACCTTATGTACAGTCAAGGTCAATGGATCTTTGAGAGGCACCCCTGCCACAGGACACAATGATATAAACTCTAGTAAGACACACACACACACACACACAAAAAAGGATTCTAATTACGACACTGTAGCACATGTACTTCAAACTCAAGTTTATTTAATTATATAAAAATTATATCATTTATATAGTAAAATTATTTTAAAACACATTACAGAAATGATTGTTAATGGACAACAACAAAAACCTACACAGAACGGAATTAGTAAAGATATAAATAAGAGGTACTCAGAATAAATAGAATTCACTACTTATTTCTTTTTCTGGAGCTGAGAAACAAGCCAAGTCATTTACTACTGAGATTCCACAGTGAGTGTAGCTCTCAGCCCTCTATAAAGCTGCTTTCTTTGTCTCAAAGGGAAGCTATAAGAGAAATCCACCACTGTTCGAAATGAAAGGAACAACAGGCTGTGTGTGTCTGACTGTTTGGCAGCCTTGATGGTCAGAGGTTGTAGTCTATCAAGGCAAGGCGTGGCAGTTCCCTCTAAAGCTCGAAGTGAGGGACTCCCAATGGAAACTCCCCTGCTCTCTATCAGCTCTTTTCTGGAGAATGTCTCTAGGCCTGGAAGGCTGACTTTATCTGAAAGCTGACTGTTCGTTCCTCTGGATTCTTGATTGATCTCTAGCATGACCTTGGCACAGTTTCCTGCTAGAAATTTTTATTTTGCTCCACCTGTGGTAACCAAGACTTGTACTATAGGAGCTTTACTTTAGGACCCTACTGCCAATAACCCAGTCTTATGTAGAAATGTGCCACTTAATGCAAATTAGGGTTTGTCTACAGGTTTCTAAATCCTATATTTTTCTGATACCCTGGAATAAAGTTGAGCTAATTGACAAGTCATAGCCCAGAGGACTATGTCCATCATATCCACAGCCATCAGAACCCTATTTCCAGCTTTGGCTTTCTTCCATCTAGCAGACCTGCAGCCAATCCCGAGGAAGAAGCAGAGCCACACCCTACCCAAATCATACATGTGCAGAACAAAACTGACATGTAGAACTCATTACAGAAAAGAGGGCACCATGATTTTAAGAACCAGAGGACATAAACTTCTGCCACTAGATAATGTCTTCTCTATGACAAGGAAGCTTCATCTATGATTTATCAGTAATAAATTAGAGTGACAAGACCTGCAGGATGATAACAACATGCCAACTCAGAGAGGAAATACTACAATGTACCACAATGCCCCACTTCTAGATGAAGAGCTACAGACAGTTAATGGCTGCTGAGGTGAAGAATAAGTATTCTGGTCAGAGAACACCGTGATGAGTTATCCAGTCTCAAGTGGTCAGCTCTAAACACATTTAAAAACAAGCAATACTAAATGGACTCAGTGAGGTTCGTTTGTGTAAAAGACTGTTAATACAAAAGAGGAGAAGCCAATCATTTGAGAGGAAATCGGGAGAGAACATGGGAGGTATAGAAGAGGAGACAGGGTTATGAAGAAGGCTTGTAAAAACTGGTCTTCATATAAAATCTTCAAAAATTCACATTAAAAATTGAAGTCACTAGTTGAATATAAGAAATATTTTCATCTCAATAATATGACAAAATAAAATCACATCAACAATAATTTGTAAGTATATCAATAAGTTAATAAGACTGATATTTTCTGCAACTTAGCAGGCTACACCAAAAAGGGTATTCTTAAGTTCTATGGCAGTTTATTTGGCAGATTTCATATTTTTAAATGAAAAAAAGAAATATTGATATCTGTGATCCTGAATTATACTCAAAGGAATATGAATGAGAAAATTTACAGTTGTTTAATTGCAATGGTGTTACAGTGGTATGCCTATTCATTGAATGGCAGAGCCTGTTCAACACTGTGTTGTCAAAAAGAAAAAGAGTTATTATTATAGTGGGAAGTACAAAGACATGGAAGGGGATGCTGCAATTTTATGTGAAGTAGAATGAACATGGCACAAAAAATGTTGCAGTCTCTTAGGGAACAACCATCAACTCTGCATGAATAGATATATGTATACTTAGGAGTATATGCCAAATGTGGATATATTTATATATAACTAAAATGTACATTTAAATTCAAATTATATAAACATACATATCCATACTTCATGTATATATTCAAAATTACTTATTTTAGTGTGTGTATTAGTAATATTAAGTATATTCTTATTACTTGAAATTAAATCTCCATAGCTTTTCTATGATGCAGATAGGAAACTCCATAGTCATTAAACAGAATCTGCTTTTCCCTGTATACCATGCCCTGATGATTACTATTCAACTTTATGCTTCTGTGCATTTTACTACTTATATTAATTCACATGAGTGTAATCATACAGTACTTATAATCTGGGAAATTAACTTTAACTTAGTATGGTATACTTAAAGCTCATCGATACTGCAGAAAGTAACAAGACTTCCTCCTTTCAAATGCTGGCCGACATTAGATTGTGTGACTACCACATTTCCTTTATTCACTGACTTTCTCATGGACAGGTAGATTATTACCATCTCCTGGATGCTAAGAGGCTTTAGAGAAAATAGGGGGCATGAGGCATCATGTTTGTTTGGTTCGTTCTTTCTTTTTGAGATATGGTCTCACTTGACTAGTCTGTGTATTTAGATCTGACTGTCCTTGAAATCATAGCCATCCACATTTCTTTGCCTACTGAATTGTGGAATTAGAGGCATGCACCACTACTTCCAGCACCTTACCTTCTTTGTTTGGCCTGCCTCTCTATTTTTGAGAAACAGAAATGTTCTCCTCTTAGTAGTAACAAGTAATTATATCAGTCTGTAACATAATATAAAATTTGTTTTTTCCTTCCCTTCAGGCTTAACTATGTTACCTCCTTTCACCCCACTTCTTCTATTGCCACCTTAAAAACACCATTCACCATGCAAATACCATCTATATTTGGTAACCACTTACCATTTTTCCATGTTTATATGATCATACACAAATATACATTCAGACATCTATATGCAGGGTTTTACATTTCAAATGATTGAAGGCAGTCTTGTAAAAGGTGTTATTTTTCTCAATATTTATTTTCACTTGCCATTTGTAGGCAGACCGTGTCTTGATTTTTTTTATGGCAGCTTGTTAATATAAAATACAACCTCATCTTACTTCCTATTTCTTCAGCAAAGTTCTGGTCGTCAGGGTCTTTGTAAAGAATATTTAATTCACTACTAAAACAAATTTTGAAAAGTATAATTTAATTCATTGTTAAATTAAGTAACATTCCATGCTTTCTCTTTTATTTGATTTTCAGGGTTTGTTGTCTTAGGAATTCCATACTTTGAGAATACTCTAGCATGTCTACAGTCACAAAAATTGCCAGAGCCAATTTAAAAAAGAAAACTGTCATATGGAAACCTAAGAAACTTCCTAAAATATATACATACAAATATATGAAGTAGCTAAAATAGGGTTACCTTATAATGAGATGACGATGTTCCTGCTAGACAAGACAGGCTAACAAATAGAAAGTTCAATGTCCAGAGTGAGTTGTCTCTTTTAAAGTTGTTGGCCAATGAAGTCTAGGTCTTAAACACCATGGGCTATTACTAATGTTATCTGTTACTCTTTAGAACTTGATGGTAATAACCTATTGCTGAATATATCATATGCTTGAGTAACAGAATCAAGCTGGAGCTCACCTGGAAGCTACATCTCTATTGGTTAGCAGTCATAGTGCTTGAAGGTGCTATGCATGCTACTATAGAAAAAATGTAATCCTTGGTCTTAGCCAGATGTAAAATCTGAGAGATACAATAAGTACTATACTTGTAAGAAATGTCTACCAATATAATAGCAGCCAAAACATCAAAGGAATAACCAACCATTTTCTGATTTAAGTCCACCAAATAAAACAAAATTCATACTCTGTACTATTATCAAAGCTAAGAGTCTGTGGCTCTGTTACAGGTTCCAGGGGAGTAACTACTATTATGATGAGAATGATAAATTAAAAAAGTATTAAGCTATTAAACTAATTCCTAAGTATTTGTCATTATACCATGGATCAATATATATTTCATCCCTCATAATAGAAACTTCTATTTGAAATAAATTGGAATTAACACTGAGACCCACACCTAGTGAAGGTACAGAGAATAAGAGACTCCGAAATGCTCATCCCTAAGTGGGATATCTACACCACATTCCCACCTCACAAGGTTCAGGGCTCATTTTAGAAGGGAGCCAGATGGATTGTAAGGGCAAGAAGCCATGGATGACAACAAGGAAACCCTGTTCTCTGGACACAGCATAGCAGTTGCATATGTGAACTCACAGAAGTTGAAAAAGTATTCACAAGGCCTGTTAAACCTCAAACCAGACACAATCTCTAACATGGAAAGGGGAATTAGGCACAAAGTCTCATGCCTAGGGATGTGCTAGTGAAGGTGAGAGCTGCTGAGAGAAGAAAAGTCAGTTTTCTTCAAGAGTATTTCCCCTGGTGGATCAACCACACATTCAACGATGTATGGGCAGTACAAGGGGACACACACACACACACACACAAGTACCCATGCATAGCTGTATTGTNACACACACACACACACACACACAAAGTACCCATGCATAGCTGTATTGTAGGTGGGAAAGAAGACATGAATCCAGAAGGAATTAGGAGAGAAGTTAATACATTAAAACATATTGCATCACATTCTCAAAGAACTAATAACAAAAAATAAAAATAAATGCAAAAAGAGCATTCATATAAACTAAACTATCATACTCTTTCACAAACCAGTCAACAAAGAACAGAAGATACAGCCCTAGAAGTTTCAAGAACAGCGAAACAAAACCATTCAAACCATGAACATACACCATAAAAGAAAAACTAACTTATAGGTCTCAGTATTCCTTTATAAATAGTTTCTGCATCTCTACCGAAAATGAACAAGGAGATAATCTATATTGCGTGACTTAAGAGAAGCTACAGAAAGTGAACACAGTCATTTGTTGAGACCTTCATAAGGAGTTTCAAAGACAACTGAGAGGGGAATGAGAGAGAGGGAACTCCAGACATCCAAACTCCCAGGAAACAAGAATTCCACATGAAGAAGGAGCAGAAAGACTATGTTAGAATTAGCTACTTAATTATTAATAGCAGTGTTGGCTGAACTAAAGAGATATATGAAATCTTTATTTAAAAAAAGTTTCACAAAATTTAGACTAGCTGAACTGGAAAATAAATACATACTTAGAGAGCTTGTAAACTGCCTGAGCTATAACAACATACATATTCTGCATGAATGAGAGAACAGAAAAAGGAGAGAACAAAAGCAGCTGCTTATAAGATGCAATTAATCAATATAACTGCAACATATAAACTTGAAAAATTAAAAGAAATTGTGAAAGTGGGTTTAAAAGAATCACTTACATTTAGTCATGTAACATAACACATTTTAATTTTCACAATAATTTTTGTTTTCATTATTGAGAAAAAGGTATAAACAACTAATGCTCACATGAGTTTGTTTTATCTCTATTGTATACCATGACTTCAATTACTGTCTTATGAATATTTAATAATTGAAGTGGTTGCTTGTTGATTGCTAGGTAATGTGTACCAATGGACACATCTCCTTTATCTTAACTCTCATAGACAACCTATGCGACAGGCATTTGTTATTCTCATTCATATTGCAGTGGCTCTCCAAGTTTGTAGAGGTGTGAGGCAGACAATCAAGAACTCAATTTCTAATCTTGCAATTCTGAATAGGTGCACTTTCAAGTATACCAACCCAATTTTTCAAAGAATGAACTTTATTTCTCTGAATGACTGTTATAATTGGTGTTGTTATTTTTTTCTCTCCTTTCTGTCAGAGTCAAGTCGCAGAAGAAGTAGAAAAAGTGTCAAGCTTTCTTTAAAATGTATATCACTTGTCATTGGGTAAGTTGAAAATCTCCATACAGAATCCTTTATGTTGAGATAAAGCATATAAACATTCTGCTTAATTAGGACCTTGAGAATCCACAACATATGCAGAATTTAAAACTATTTTCCAGGAGGATTCTCATTAGCTATGATTTGCCATAATACTGGGAGAAATATGACAAGCAATTTATCTTCTAAATTTCTCCAAGTCAGTTACAATGTTATTGAAGTCAGTAAAACACATGATAATTACTATTCTTACTATAAAAACATATTGTTATAATTTTTATTCTTTTAGGGGTGGAGGGGTAAATTGTTTCATATATTGTGTGTATATGAAGCTCCTGAATATTTTTTTAAATTTATTTTTAATTGGGTGTATATGCAGAGTCCCAGCAATCCCACTTCAGCAAACAATGGTCTGTAACTTCAGTTCCAGAGGCTCTGATATTCTCTTCTGGCTTTCATGGGAACCCTTGAGATGCAGACATACATGTAGGCCAAGTATCCATACAAATAAATAAATACATGCAAAATTAGCTGTTTTCTTTATTATTGATATTCATTTTCTATTTATCACTAAGAATTAGCAAAACTATAAACCTCTGAATGTCTTCATCAAACATATCACACTATACGTATTACTAATACACACTTCTACTCTCAAAAATATGCTGTGAGATTTTATTGTTTGATGAACTTCTTAATGAGCAGAAGCAGAAGATGCAGAGACAACTACCTAGATTTAATCAAGAGTACAATAAATCAACAGACATGTCAGGTGGTTCATACAGACCTCCAACTTTTGAGTGGTTGGTGATTGTCATCCCAATGACACCTATGGTTGCGAATCTTATGGTCTTTGAAAATGGTAAATGAGCATCTCCTTTAACAAGCTATAATCTTTTGTCAACAGTAGTCCAGAAAGTAAAACAAAATCATAGAAAGTTAATTAAAACTAAATAGGTGAGACAATAAAAGTAAATGACTAGTGTTAGCATACACTCTACAATGAACTACATGGATGGCTAGATGGCTATGGACAATTAACTTACAATTTGAATGTGCAAACATCCTTGGTTTACAATTAGTGCCATCGATTAAAAACAAACAGGCAAGAGCTAAGGAAGGAGCTCTTTTTCTCATTTGTTACTTATCATCTTCCTTTTCTGGATAGACAATGCTTCATACACTCAGTCTCAGCTTCTGTTTATCTCAAACTACAAAGAAGTCAAAGAACTTCATATTATGTCCAATAGGCTTGACTTCTCTATTCTCTCTCTACACCCATCTCTTAAGAAACCCCCCAACTGTCCCTGAACTACCTTCCACTACTTCAAAACAAACTTCATTCTCAGGATCTTGAAGAACTTGGGGGAAGGGAAGACTATGATCAAAATCTATTTAAAACTAAAAACTGTTTTAAATAATAAAATGTATACACAATTTACCTGTTTCCAAATATTTATTTAGCATATAAAGCATGGTAAGCTTTCTTGAACATAACCAAGGCATGATGACACAAGCCTGTAAGCAAAGTGTTACATAGGTAGAAAGAGTAGAATCAGGAGTTCAAGGTTATCATTGGCTACATTATGAAACTGGGTTCAGCCAGCATTATTAAAGCTCATTTCAAAAATTCTTTCACTTGGCCATGTGTATCTTGTCAATATCCAGTTCATTTTTTTTCAGCAAAGGTTCTAGAAAGATCTACATTCATTGCTTCTCATGCATCTTGTCTTATTTACACCTTAATTACTATCTAGGTCACTCAGACTTCTGCTCTTCAAAACTACCCCAGAGGCATTCTTGGCAAATTCGACAGTAAACATTTTGTTTTTGTGCGAGAAATAATAGATTTGCCCTCATTTTTCTTGACCAATAGTAGAATGTTTATTCATTCTGCCCATTTTCTACCCTATACTTGGCATAACAGACACCACCATGTTCTTAGGTTTTAAATATCTGGCATGCCTTTTAAAGTGTACTTTATTTTCTTCACGTCTTCTTGTATAAGCAGGAGCTTTCATGTGTGAGCATTTATTACTCAGTGAAAGTATGACTACCACATGTGTGAAGGACAATGGATAACATCCAGTATTGGCCATCACCCTACATCTTTTTTGAATAACATTTCCATTTATTTATTATTTGTTAGTTTATTTAATGACAGATATGACAGTCACCTAGACTGTGAGCTTCCAGGATTATTCTATCTGTGTATTCCTCCCAGATCCATTTTGGATAGCAAGGAATGCATCAACTGTTTACTACACTAGCTTTTCTGTTGTCTCTAAGGATCCAAACAGGTCCTCCTGTTTGAACTATCTTTCTGGATCCCCACATCTTTTATGTTGGGAAGTCTAAAACCCTAGTATTAGTCTCTTTGTATTTATAATCATTGTCTTGATAAGATCATAAACTCTCATAATTTTAAGTAGCTACTTATGACTTTCAAATTCTTATATGTGATTTAAATGTCGCTCCCAAATTCCAAATTGGTATACTTAATTTATTTGAACTTATATGCTTATTACAATGCATGCGAACCTGGAACTTCTGTAGCAAAATCTCTTTCGTGGTCTTTTTCAACTTAGTAAACAGCAACTTTATTTTCTAGTTCCTTAGGACAATGTTGATCCATCTTTCCTGTATTATATTTTATATATAATCATTTACAAAATATAATGATTTATATAAAATCATTCACAAAATTCTCTGATTATTCTTGAAATATAGCCTAACTCTAACAAATTTCTCTCGATATCCACTAGCTTCTCCTCACTGGTTTTTATCTTACTCGCTCCACTGTAACTTCATTTGTATGACTGAAATTGTTTCCTAATCCATATCTTATTCCATATCTCTACTCTTCCCCCATGGTTTTGGATTGATGGACCCATTCTAGATGTAAAACAGATGCCTTGGTCTGCATTTAAAAATTACTTGCAGCAGCAGTTGTGTTTGAACCATTGGTGTCAAACTGGTGGTACTGCTTCAGAAGGCTGTGAAACACAGCCTTGCTACTCACTAAGGTGACCCTTGAGATTTTGTATCCAGCCACACTTCCTGTCTGTTCACTGCTTGTAAACTACAGACTCATTGTGACTACTACCTCACATCCCTAACATCATGCTCCCCAATCATTAACTGTGCCTTCTTACCTGTCAGCCAAAAGAGACTCAGGATGCTCCTTGACAAATATTTGATCATAAGATCTAAGACGACATACGAAATGCTCCAAATATTCCCCATTCCACTTATGGGAATAATCAGAACCCTGAGCGATCGTTAAGTGGTAGCCATCCACTGACTCTTCAGGCTGCATCACCTAGTATCCCTTTCTTTATTCACTCACGGGAGCCACCCCTGCCTTCCTGCATTTCCTCATATTCTCCCTAACATTTGAGATGCATGTATTGTGTATTGTCATTTGCTAGAACAGCAGTGTACACCACTTCCTTTTGTCTGCAGGACCATAGATCTGGATTCATCCTCTTCAAAGGTTTTTTTTTTTTTTTTGACTTCTATATTAAATCTTGCAATCCATTTCTCCCAGCAAGGTATTTAGCGCTTGCAAATAACACCCATATTGGATAGAGAACAAGTGGAAAGAACACCATGTTTGGAGACTTGAAGGACTAATTTCAGTTTTTACCAGAACTAGGAAGCCAAACAAAAACTGTGCAATAATTTCCCCCATTTTAAAATGAGATTAATATGAGCGATAGCAAATATCATTGAAAAGATATACAGATGACCTAAACATGAAATATATTGTGCTATTAGAAATAGGATAATGCAATTATTAAACCAATAATAGTATATTTTATTCCTTAGTAAGTAACAAATTACACATGCATGCTCCCCTGAAAGATGAGCATTGGCTCATAATTGAAGGACAATTATCTGTTAGAATTCTTAAGAAAAGTAAATTGCCTCATAAGATTCTGGGGAACATAAAATATGTAATCATTGTAAACATGTCACTAATATTTTTAATTAGTTTGCTTATTTCAGCTTTGTAGGTAAATTCAAAGGTAGCACATTAATGGACTGGAATTATTACTTGACATCTAGCCTAATTCTCTCACAAAATTAAATCTCCTATGCCTTTGGTCATCACTACACAGGTGTTCTTAAAAGCATCTCTTTCAATTTGGGAATCTTATTAAGGACGCCAGCCCTTCTCTCTTACCTACACATCCAGAGGTCTTTTCTCAGCGTTCCCATTTCAGTCACGCCACCCTTTCGACCCAACAATGAGATATCTACATTTATTTAAGTTCAGTAAGTTTGTGAATCTATGGCAAAAATACTTCCATAAACTGTCATCATCACGTTCAGGTAAGTATAATCCTACTTTACTAGTTTTCAAAATGTATGTTTTCATGGAAATATTCATTATTATTTACATAATAAATATTGAGAAATAATTATCTAATTTCTCTTTATTCTAATAAAAAGAACAATAATTGTGTTTTTAGTACTCATCTATATACCCACAAATGAAAGTAACTCTCAGTACTCACCAAAGACACTTTGCACACAGAAAGACATAGTTACAGAAAGCGACAGCTCGTTAACATGAAGAATGCAACTAACTGTTGGGGTTCAGTTACAATAGACATAAAACCACAATACAACTCCAATACAGAAGGTTCAGGAATATCACAGGAGAGAGAAAGGAAATATTATAAGATCAAAAGATGTCTGCTGAAAGATAGTATTTTATAGACGAGAAAGGAAAGTGAACCCATGAGGTTTCAAAAATATGGCAACTTAAACAGGACTGAAACATTGGCACCAGTTGATATGCCAACATAGATGGGAGAAATCTCAAGTGCCTCCATCCTTAAGTAAAGAGTTGTAGACAATTATAGACTATTGAAAAGGGAATTAATCTTCCCCAGGGGTGAGCTGCCTAACTGGTTAGTTAACATCAGTGATCAGCTATAAAAACAGATTATATGAGCCACACTTAATGAAATCAACAGGGTACACTTATATATTTATCCACATATATGTAAAAATTATAAATATTAATAAAGAGATCATTAACTCTGGTTAATGATCTTGGTTAAGGAATGGGAGGGATTTTAGGGATTGGGGAGTGATATAAATACAGTATAAGTATATGACATTTAAAAATTAAAACAATTTAAAAATGACAAAAATGATTCCTGTGGAGTTTTAAAGTACTAAATAAATACGTCTATTTCATCCTAACACTTTGATGAGCTTTTTAAGCCCAAATAGCTCTTTATACATAATGCAAACTTCAAAGCAAAAAAGGTAATGTAACATTTTCTAAGACAATTCAGTGGCTGATGTAACATGAAGAGTCAAAGACATTCTATGTGAAACCTTTCACTAAAACTTAAAAGTCACCTATTTTAGTATGAAAATGAATCAGGAATTTTTCCCTAATAGAGCTTTATATTAATGTGTTCTTATTCAAAAATAAACCATATTCCATATAATGACTTAAGGAAAAGATGACAGGTTCATAGCAGACATAGTAACAAGACAGCCCTTATGTGACCCTGGCCAGAACCCTTTCCTCATAATTTTGTATAATCTAAATAGCAAGCATATATTAAGATGTTCCAAAGTCTATAATTAATTTAATTAGACAATTCTACAGTTACAAATTCATTTAATATAGGAAAAATCATAAGATCTTGAAAATTTTCAATATCTCTCAATAAATTAGTGTCTTTATTTCTAATTTTAATAAGATATTTCCTATTTCCATCTGCATATTACATATTTCGACAGTGTGTAATTGTAATTCAATTTCATTTTTTTCAGATTCCACCAAATTTTCACTTTATTCTGAATCATAGAAAAGTGAACTATATTGCCTACTTGAGATATTGATCAGTCTTTTAGAAACTGAGCAAGCATATTTAGCAAGTATTTCTTAGATTTATTTATCTGTATTTTATAGTTTATTTAACTTTAGAATCTGGCTTAATTGTTCATTTACTTAAGTAATATTTTAAATCTGGAATTATTTTATGGATTTACCATTTCACAAACAGCAGTAAGTTCCCGTTTTTCTTGGAGGAAATGAGCTAGAAAGAGAAAATTACTAAGCAAGTGCATATGTGTGTGATGAGGCCTCATAGATATTTGTAAGTCTGTATCCAGTCAATCTATTTAGATAGAAATGAGTGACTGAGAGGTAAACACAGCCATCTAAGAGAAAAAGCAGACTGTGGGTATGAGAAATAAGGTGGAGGTCTAGATGATGGAATGAGAAGTAAGAGGCTGGATATAAAAAAGCAAACAAATTAGATTTTTACCTTGATAAACATAGTGAAACAAGGTTTTCTTTTTAATGTTTACTTGTAATGAGAGTCCAAAGATTTTCAATTAGAAATAGCACACTCAGTGACACAATTTTCACAAATTTAAAATTTTCTGTGGACCTTCATGTCGGCATGGGTCATTTTCACAGCATGGCTGAGCTCTGTGTGATATCCGTAAGTATCGGTTAGCCACACTTACTCAATTCTGTGCTTCCTAACAGAAGCTCAGTTCTTTCAAGTAGCCTCAGATATTGACCTCTGACATCTTAAGCAGATTTAATCTCTTTAGTTGAGTAACATCTAGATTTTTTGTCCCATACTAATTGCTTAACACGTTTAAGCCTTAGCTTACCTTTCTTGCAATGACAGCCCAGAATCTCTCTGTCATTTTTTAATGTGTGTTTGAAACCTACTGATTAGACAGCCAAGCTACCCTTTCTTCACTTGCTCCAGACTTGTCATCTGGCAAGCACACCCTACTCCTTCTATAATCAGCTTCCAGTGTTCAGGAAATTTCTCAAAGTCCATACAGAATCTGTACCCTTCTGAATTGGAATCACACTGGGTAAAATCTAAATATCTAAACAGCAGTCTAGGCTCACAGATAGAAATGGGAGGCTGACTCTCATATGTAGACCCTAGATATAAATTTTCTTGTTTTATTTTGTGTGTTTAAGTCATGAAAGTTAAAAAAAAAGGACGATGAGAGTGAAGCAGGTAAGTACTCTTTTGGGGAAGCTAAGGAATACTAGAGATTGGCTGGACACTACTTGGGGGAAGCTGAAAGGGACATGCAATGTTTGCAAACACCAGAATGAAACCCATTGCTTCATATGCTAATATTAAACATTCATTCAACTGGATAAATAAGAGATTTGATGTTTCTTTTGTATTCTTCCATTTGAAACAATCTCAATGCTTGAAAGGAATCACAGCAAGAGAAAGAACTGCCAACTGCCACATGCTGATTCTTCACCCTCCTACCTGGTCGATGACTCTGGTGTTTCTGAAACATTGAAGTGGCCATAGGAAAACATAAGAAACTTTTACTTTTGGCAAAAATATATGCTTCCATCTATATGAATGTTATCCAAGATTAAAGGGCCAGAGTTTAATTCTTGAGCGTAAATCCCTACATCTGCCCAGGGACAGAGAGCTGACACAACAGGATCCCAAAATCTGTAGTTTCCAAAAAGAAAGGAATACTCGAAAATGAATGTTCAGATCTTCATCCAAGGGACTTAAAGGACGATGCCATGGCTCTTTGTCTCTGTCTATTCTACAGCTCTCTGACACAATGCAGCTTAAACATTGCTTCATTTTCTTTTTTTATTTATTATTTTTTTAATTAAAAATTTCCACTTCCTCCCCTCCTCCCATTTCCCTCCCATCCCCCCCCACTTCCCCTCCCCCTCAC
>LOEQ01000868.1:149899-160401 GCA_001685075.1 Bramus lutescens
GTCCTGACTTCCTTGCTCACGTTCTCCCTCCTTCTGCTCCTCATTTGGACCTTGGGAGTTCAGTCCAGTGCTCTGGAGACATTGCTTCATTTTCAAGTTCAATAAGAAACTGCCACAAACATTTCAGTTTGTTTTCAAAAATATTTCTAAAAATTTGACTCCACTTTCAAGACTGTGTGTTTATATCCTAACTTACGAAATACTATTTTTTTTCTTGAGAAATTTAATAAAGCACACAGTGACTATGTCTTGTAAAGAACTCTCACAAGGAAGGTGTCCAGCAACACCCCTCAAGAAGACTGTCAAGACCAACATCACCAGCGTTTCCCGGGAGTGCAGAAAATCGGAAACTCTGTTCCTACTGAATGAGAAAGTCTAAGGCAGAACCAATAACCTCAACAAATCGTTCCAGGTTTATCTGATATAACTTCTGCAGCATTTTTCCTTCAGAGAGGGTTAGCAGAAGCAACAGAGATGCCAAGAAGACATCTTTTAAAGGGCACGAGTGTGTATGTCATATATAACATAATATGATATATATGTTTATACATGTGAGTGTGCTTCTGTCTCTTTCTCTCTGTGTGTACGTGTGTGTATTGTTCAGATCAGCCTCAGATTTTCAGTCCTCCTGCTTCAAGGAAGGGCTGAAATGAGGCCCCTTCCTGACTTTGGATTTTGTTCTTTTGTTCTAAATGTTTATTTTTAAAAGTTGTAAATAGAAACATCACAAACCATAATTAACTGACCCAATTCAATGATTCAATACAATGAATCAGCATTCAAAACAGAAGCAGCCAAGTTTCATACCAAAATTTATATTTGAAAATTTTACATTTGAAAATATTTTATGCAGTTATTCATTATACAAACAACAACAAAACCCCAAAACAAAACAATGGAGAATTGGATCTAGAAAAAAATTTAGCTTTATATATAAACATGTATCTATTGGCTGCATTCAGTCCTTCCCCATCCCCTAATACTTATCCTTTCTTGTTCTCTCTGTGTTATACTTTACCCAAGTGCATACTTCTTTACATATATACATATATTACTAGCTACATTCAGCATATGAGAAAGAACATATGGTTTGTGAGACTGTGTGAGCTCACTTAGTAGTATACATTAGTCTACCCAATTTCCTGTAAACTAGTATTTTATTACATAATACACTAAAATTTCATTATTTTCAATCTGCTTATGAACAATGGGGTTGTAGTAGTTTGAATGTAATTGACCCCATAATATGATAGGAAGTGGCACAATTAGGAGGAGTGGCTTTGTTGGAATGGGCGTGTCCTTGATGGAGGAAGTGTGTCATTGTGGTGATGGGCTTTGAGGTTTTCTATACTCTGGATACCACCTGTGGCTCAATCCACTTATTGTTGACTGCAAGATGCAAGACTCTCAGCTACTACTACAGCATCATGATTGCCTCCATGCCACTATAGTCTGAATCATGATGAAAATGGATTGAACATCAGAAACTGTAAGCGAGACACCCCAATTAAATATTTTTTGTTTGTTTTATGAGTTGCTGTGGTCATGGTGTCTTTTCAGAGCAATACAAACCTTAACTAAGACAGAGATTGATTCCAATCCTTTGCTATAGTGACTAACATAACAATAAATATGTTCTTATAGAATTTTAAAAAATCTGTTCAATGTGAAAAATAACATTTAGAGCAATAGTTAACAACAGTAAACATCAGACATGCATACTCATGTATGAATGAACACTTTAAGGTTTCTTTAAAATCAGGAGTTTGAGCATCTTTTACAATTACTACTTTTTTATAACTGAGTTGTTGAAAATAATGAAGTTGACCAATCTCGAGTTCTATTTCTTATTATCATACTTTATCTTGCTTAGTTACAAGAATATTGAACCTGGTGATGATCAAAAACAAGAACTAAAATGGGAGGAATTATTATAAAATAGTACATAATTTAAACTTATTGAATAATTTCACAGTCAAATGCATGCAAATTTCTTGCATGTGGGTCATTTCTCTATTAATGTGCCCACAATTCCTAATTTGTTCTGACTCATATTGTCTGTGTCATCATCTATACTGGACATTTGAGGCATGTGGGTCATAATTCTTTTTAAAATGCTAATTTCTAAAGGAAATAGATGTTATGGTAGAGAGATTCGCTCTGACACTGCAGATATCAACAAATATTTTACACCCATAAAATGTTATTCCTCTTAATGGATTGATTCTGTTCCCTCTTGTGATGGTTCATCAAGCTCTTATTAGAGTGGCAGAAGTTCAGAAAATGGAAACAACTTTCATGGAGCTAATTATTAATTGTTCAATGATAAGAATCAATTAAAATTTAAATTTTCAATTCATCACACATTTAACTAGACATATGAATTTAATCACTGGATCCAGTTTTTGGAAAGATGTATATGCCCATGTTCTAGAAATTAAATGATAAATACGGCACCAGCCCCATTTTCAAGCATTTTAAATAACTGTGCAAACAGATGGAAAAAACAGTCTTATTTCCTGTAACTATTTGCTTTGATTTTAATTAGCCATTGCTGAGGCTGTAAGTTCTCTAAGGCAGTAGGTTTTATTACTCATCTTTGTATTCCTAGATCTGAGACAAGTGCTCTACCATAATAGATTTTTTTTAGCTACCAGAAATGGTATATGTACTGCAAGAATATTGAAAAACTTGTATTTTAAATGGAGAATCAATAAACCAAGGACAAAGTCATTATCTTACTGTGCTTCCTTCACCTCAAACTTGCTGTTAACGTTTCTGAAAATGTCACTGTACGAGCAACAACCATCACAACACCACACAACAACTGAACCTTTGGCCTCAAGTCTGCACAAACTTAATGTGTAGGAAAGTTTCTCAGGCTTTCATCAATGGCCATCGTCTGATTCAGGGTGTTTAACTCCCTGTGAGAGTGTTTAACAACATTGTAGTTGGATTTTTTTTTTCTTTGGGCTACCAACCAGTTCCCAAATAAAGACATGGAGAATTATTATTAATTATTAATGTTTGGCCTTAGCTTAGGCTTATTCCACTAGCTCTTTTAACTTAATTTAACCTGTTTCTATTCATCTATGTTTTGCCTCAGGGCTTTTTTACTTTTCTTTCATTCTCTATGTCCTACTTCCCTGCTTCCTTCATGTATGGCTGGCTGTCTTCCTGTGTCCCTGTCATCTCCTTTTCTTTCCTCCTCAAGCCTAAATTCCTTTTCCTACTTACTGTCTGCCCAGAAGTTTTGCTTATAGCCTCTCCCTCGTTGTTAACCATTCAGCTTTTTATTAGAACAGTCAGGTGCCTTAGGCAGGCAAGGTAAAACAACAACACATCTTTGCATAATTAAACAAATGCAACACATATTTACATAGTTAAACAAATGCAGCGCATCTTTGCATAGTTAAATATTTATCAATAGAATGCTCTTTCTCAAAATTCAGAATATTCAACTACAGAAAACAAATCACTTTTGATGTGGGAGTTCCCTTTGTGTGCTGTGATTGCCATAAAGAAAGAAACTGCCTTGGTGTGTTGATAGGGCAGAACTTAGGTAGGCAGGGAGGACTGAACTGATGCTGGGAGAAGGGCAGAGTCAGAGAGATGTCATGGAGCTGCCACTCAGACATGCCAAATCATTGCTGGTAAGCCACTGTCATGTGGTAACTTACAAATTATTAGAAATGGGTTAAATTAATGTAAGAGTTAGCCAATAAGAAACTAGAACTAATGGGCCAATCAGTGTTTTAATTAATATAGATGCTGTGTGGTTACTTTGGGGCTAAGTGGCTGGGAATAAACAAGCATCTCCTTGCAACACATTTCAGGATTTGCTGCACACTGGACATTTGAAGCTTTTGTGTGCTAGCTTCGCATCCTCTCCTGTATCAACAAAGACCCTGGATTTCTCTTTCTTGTTTGATGGTGAGCTGGCATAGTATTTCTATACTATAATCAATGTACAGTTTTCTAAGGAAACATATACTTCTTACTTCTTCATAGTTGCCTCTGGCATTGATCTAAATATGCAGGCATTGATAACACAGAAAAGTTAAAACGGAGAACTTCTTTTTTCTTCGCTCATAATTCTGCCTTTATTACAGATTTACAAAATCAGGAAACATTAAATGGTCCTAGAAATCTGTATTTGAGCAAGGCTTCAAAATTATTCTAATGATTCAGTCAAACTGGAGCTTGATTATCTTGGATCAAGAGCTATGCCGCTCAAACTATGTTCCACCAATCAGCATTATGACTTGCATATTTGCTAGAAGCATAGACTATTCTGCCACAACCTAGACTTATGTATCAGAGTCAGAACTTTAACTGAACCATGTATGCATGTGGTACACATAAACACATGCAGGCAAAAACTTATACACATAAAACAAATCAATCTTTAAAATGTCAATGTATTGGAGATGGAGAGATGGTGCAATAGTAGATAGAGTCCAGTTGCTCTTTAAGAGGACCCAGGACCTATGTGGTAGCAAATTGTAGTATAATATGACATTATTATGTAAAAACACATAATCTAAATCATGAATATATGAACATATAAAACATACAAGTCCTGGTAAAAACAGATTCTAAACTAGTAATAAGCACTTTATTTTTTCTTGGGAAGAGCAACAAAATGGAGAACTTCTACATCTGTTTAAAGTAAGAACCAGGGCAGCAAAGTTGAACAAAGGAAAGGGAACGTACACGGAACAACTAACATTATTGGTTAAATATTCTTCTATTGCTACCACCATGAATGGATACATTTTCCCAATGGACTCACTACTTTGACAATTTTACATTTCTTCCTTATATTCTCTAGATTCCTTAACTATATCAGATTGCCTTATCTTAGATTTTTGCCAGCTTGGAAGTAAAATGGCATTTGAATGTCTTTTCACAAAATGAAAAATGTGTATCTAAAACCATGTGTTGAGCGTGAACCTCCATTAAGTACATTGTTGCAGTTGAAGGCTTCAGGGGAATGGAGAGTCAGCCTTCCTTGAGGTTTTCTCCTGGATCCCATAAACCCATTAATACATGGGTAGCACTAACTAGAATAAGTAGTATATGAAGCAAAAGAGAGAACATGGATGAAGTTGAGAGAGGATGGAAGGTGGAGGTAGACTTGGGAGTTCAGGAGAAGAGTATAGAATAAATATAATCAAAATACAATGTGTGCAAAGATGAAATTCTTTAAAATTAATAAAATTTTAGGCTATTAGGCAAAAATACAGAACCTCTCTAAAACAAAAGAAAGCAACACAAGCAAACAAAAACCCTAACAAGCAACTTATTCCAGAATTATAGGTTGCTCATTTAAAGGGAAGAGGCATAGTGTTTACTGATAAGTTTAAGGAACTCTGAAGTCAAGATGTCTTGTTCATACATGGCTCTGCTTTTCATTGATGAACAATTTTAGATGATCACATGATCTGTTTTTTCCAATGTCCATTTTTGTAAACAATGCAAATGATATTCTCTTACATAAAGATACTATCCAGAAATAATGAAGTGATAACAGTAATATCTATCAATATCTATATTTGCATCTGTTTTATATCCTCACCCATAACAAAAGTAATATAAACAAAGTGTCTGTGTGTGTGTCTGTGTGTGTGGTGGGAACCCAGGTCTATGTGTCTACATTATGAATATGTGATATTTCTAAAATATAATATTCTGTGAAAAAAATAGATTCTTTGTAAGGACCAGACACCACTATGTCTAGAAAAGCATCACTCATCATAACACCATTCACAAAGCTGGGTTTTTTTTTTTTGGTTTGGTTTCATATCCCATATTTCAAGGCTGAATGATGAGAGCTTCTAGATGTTCACTGACTGCCAGGAATACTATTTGCACACATAAATCTAGATACAGGATATGTGCCATAACATTGTCAAATATCATCTGGATATGTAGTGAAAGCCTGGCTTTGGTGGATAACTAACATCAGCAAATGCATTAGTAAGATGCAAAGGAATAAAAATGTATCTTAAAATACCCACAAAGTGTACTTGTCAATATTTTATTTTTCAGAGTATAGTCTATCTGTCTGGAATTTTATCATTGAGTTAAAACATTAAAATGTCATTTGTATGAAACTTACAACTAAAATGTCATTCTTACAGTAGAGTCAGAGATATCAAACCAAATATATCCAATAAAAATATCTAAATAAAATAAAACAGAATAAAGTTACATTAGTTCTGACAAACAAATACTTGCTCATGTACTTTTTGAAATCTATTAAAATTAAAGACTCATCAGCAATTTTTGATTATGGAATTAAATGCATTTGGGATAACTGTTTTATGTCATACAGTTGTGATGACAACCACTTGATCCCCCTGAAAGGCTTGCTGTTAACTGGATACCTCAATAAATTCACACATACCATTCTCAGAATTAATTTTGTAGCTTCTTGTTTGACATTTGGAATGCATATTTTAGTGGGAAGTACAAGCTTTATATTCTATAGATAACAAAATCTTAACTAAGTAGAGAAAATGTGAGTAAAAAAACACTCATAGCGTTTCTTTAAAGTAATAAACAAAAAGAGATAGAAAAAAAGTAATCTTTATTTTTGGTCCTTATGTGTAACAAATAATTAGCCTAGAAATAATTCTCTATTTTTCTGTGACTTTTTAAATTTTTATTGAGCTCTGCAGTTTTCTCTTCTCCCCTCCCTGCCTCTCCCCTCCCTTTCAACCCTCCCCACAAGGTCCCCATGCTCCCAATTTACTCAGGAGATCTTGTCTTTTATTTGAGACAATTTTATTAACTTTCCTATATTTAAAATCAATGAACACTTTTAATCCTAGCCTCATTAAATGAATGGCTAGAATTTTAATGAAGAATAAATAAAAAATAATAAAAGTGAATTAATAACAAAACATGATAAATAAAAAACCCAAATGCTTATAGAAAGCCACAATATAGTCAGGATAAGAGGACTAAAGAAATCTCAGTTTTTCTAGCTACATATATTAAGAATACAAAATAGGTGAGGAATTAGGCCAAGAAGTCTTCAGAAGTCCTTAAAATGTAATCAGTTTTACACATTGATTTATATCAATAAGGAAACTGAAGCATGACATGTCTAAAGGCCAGCAGTACTGCAATTCAGGTCAATTCAAGTTACAGAGTCCCAAGCTCTCTCTAATTTCTAACTTTTTACCTTGAAAATCTATGCTTAGCATTATATTCCAACACCATTAAATACAACTGGTCTAAAACATATAAGTCCAGTGTCTTGCAAAGTAGGTTATCAAATGAATCCCCCAAAATTTTATATCTCTGGGACATTCACGTTTTCATAAAGGCTTTATGCATTCCATTTTCCACATATAAAGTAACCAAACCCTGCTCTTTCCACATGGTCACTCCCAATGCAGCACACTGTCTCCATTGCTCAGAGTCCCGATTGATCTTTAAGACAGATGGCAGCAAATGATGCAGAACGTCTCTTCCAGGACACAACTCATTCACTTCTCTCTGCCTAGAAACAACATCTAGCCTCTTTCTCATGGCAGAATGGTTAATGTACCAGACCAGGAGCCATGAGACTGGACCCAGTTTTGCTTTTACGACTGACTATGTGCACATATTGGGTAAGGCATTTAACGTTCTTATTTAACTTTCCTCCACTCCATACTGACTAGACTGATAAGATAAGCTATATAGCTCTTTTGAATACCTTTTTAACCTATTTATGGAGTTGTTTTTACCTTTATATATATATTAAAATCACTCAACTGATCACGGTAATGAAAGATTAGGGAAAAATTATCAACACATAATGTTTGGACAAATAATTTTTCACAAATTATAATCTAAAAGAAAGTAACTCTCCAACACTTAAGCACTAACAAATCAGACTATCTGATAGCCTAAATATACTCTAGAATTATGAGGGGAAAAACACAGCAGTCACATAAAAATAATGCTTTCCTATTGTTTCCTAACACTTTCTTTTATGGTCTGTTTCTTTCTGACATACTCTATAAAATCTGACAGTATTATTTATGTTCCACCTGTCCATTTCAGTGTTTAGTACGACAACAACGTTCTCTGGGCTCATTCTGTAATTACATAATTTCCAACTCTTGGCTTCTTTTAATAGACACCCCCTACCCTTAACCTCCTGTCAACCACCCGCACTTTTATGTTTGCGATAGTATTGACTCAGCCTGTTTCCCAGTCAGAAGCACCACCTGTTGTTGTTAATAATTTTCAGATCCTCATCTTCTACTATAATTTCCCCTAGTGATCTGGTCACTTTCCACATAGATTTTGTTAGGCAATAAAAAGACAACTTCACTCTCAAAGTTCCTTGATAGGCTCCAGAATTTTTATGTTCCCCACATTAAAATTGTGACATGTTCTTACAGTTCATGTTTTATTTTCCCACTTTTGACATCAAATTGTTCATCAATCCTTTCAATTTGTGGTGACAGTGGTGCCTGACTACATCTCCATCTGGCTTGTTTCTTTGGCATCTGTATTACTGCCATACCCTCTTAATTAATTTCTGTCAAGCTAGTTTTCCTTCTGTCTAATCCATCATATGAACTAATGTTGAAAATTCTCCTTCTGAAGCAAAAAATAAGATCATATCATTGTCACTGCCCTAAATTTAGCAATCTAAGTTGTATAAAGGATCAGTTCTGAATTTCATTGTATATACATTAATATCCTCCAAATTCTAGATTTACTTCCACATTCTTCTACTTCTCCAATAAATAAGCAGAGGAACACCAATATATATTCTTAAATGTATGACACATTTATGTTACAGAAATACCTTAGACGGTCCAATCATTTCATAATATGTGAAGTATTCCTACATATCTAAGGATATTGATCACGCAATTCTCTCTCAACAGATTGGTCACACATATAAATCCATTTATGAGAGTGATAGCTTGGATTACTAAACAATAAGGCTTTTCTAAATGTTCTCTAATGCAGAGTAGCTGTATGTTGCCTTTTGGTAGAAAATTTGTGATCCAAGAAAACAGACCATTTCTTGCTCTAATTTATAGTCTCATGCACAGTAAACCAAGGATTTTATCAATAAACAAATGATACCTAGAATGTTTTTTTCATAGTGACAAATGTGAAAAAGAAAATGGGAAAGACTCTTGATAAGAATTCCCCAAGAAAAGCACGAGATAAGCAATTTACTTTAATGAATTGGTGCTTAATTGCTATATACACCATCCTGAATTGTGAAGTCACAATTTCAGAAACAAAGAACTGAGAGTAAGTGAGAGGGACAAGAAAGGGCAAAAAATGAATGATTTGCACTTAACTAATTGCTAGTTATATCTAGTAATATCAATGACCCTCAATGAATTATATTGGTCCTAATAGTTGAGACTGTATTTGTATTTTATTTCAAGAACCCTAAAGTAAGTGTGTTAGACAAAGGTATATATCCAGTTTATAAGTACTAAGAGTTTGGAGCTTGCCCATTCCTATAAAACCTTCAAAATGAACAGCAATTATCTTCCCTGTTTATACATAGCACAAGTTTTCTTAGTGTGATTTTACTACTATTGTCTATAGTGATTTACATTCTTACTGCAAGTGAGGAGTACAATGTCCACCATTAAATAAACTGTTACCTTGGAGACAAGATTAAAACCAAAAAAAGTCAACTTAAAGACAGTCCCATGTACCCTAGAATGGCAAGCATTCTCTGTAATTTCACTGGATGCAGTGTCATATGGGGAGATATGACAACAGAAAAAGTAGTGCTCAAGGTCAGAGAAATGGACAAAAAAAAAGTAATCAAAGCAAATCTAGGATCTATGGGATCCAAGTGCTAATTGTGGAATGGCCCATTTCCAAGCTGCATCTTCATTTATCTTCTTATAAGGAAACCATATATGAAGCAAAATGATCAGAAGTTTGTTACCTGAGCAAGAAATTAGAAAAACAGAAATCAGTTCTATAACAGAATATTTAATAGTATCAAACATTCATCGGAGTAAAAGCATGTCCACAGGAAAATTCCAACACAGGAATGCCACCATATGAGACTCAGTAACATCTCACAGTGGCATCCCAGAGGCCAACATGTCACTTCGTTTTTTTGTAGCATATATTTTCTTTCATGAAAATTTATCATTCATTTTTTTTCTTATTCTCCTTCTCTTAGATGACCATAAAAATTTTAATGAAATGTAAACCAAAATACCCCTTAGGAAAAAATATGCCTTTGAGTTAGTCTTTATAAGGCAAGCTTTTATTGCTTCATTAAAATAAAAGGAAAATGTACAATAATCCAAAATACCCAAACCAATAACTGCTTGGAACACATAAGTAGACTAATAAATTTACATGAAAATTAGGTAGGAAGGAAGGAAGGAAGTGAGGGAGGGAGGGAGGAAGGGAGAGAGGGATGGAGGGAGAGAGGGATGGAAGGAGAGAGAGAGAAAAGAAAGAAAGAAAGAAAGAAAGAAAGAAAGAAAGAAAGA
>LOEQ01000868.1:160413-193424 GCA_001685075.1 Bramus lutescens
AGAAAGAAAGAAAGAAAGAAAGAAAGAAAGAAAGAAAGAAAGAAAGAAAATTGATTCAGCACTCAAGACAATATAGACTATCATTTTGTTTTGATTAGGTTTGGTTTTTCAAGACATGATTTCTGAGTAAAAACAGTCATGGCTGTGCTGGAACTTGCTTTGTAGACCAAGCTGGCCTCAAAGTCACAGAGATCCACCTGTAAACTACTGTTGTAAGTAGCAGTATTATTAGTGGTCCCAAAATATATATATGTAGCTCAGGACGTATTTTAAGAATACTCTGTTTAGACAATAAATATGCAATTTGGTCTACATTTATACAGACACAAAAGGTGATGGATTTTAAATCATCCAGTGGGAAGCAGGATATTCGTGTTGAATACCTTACATATCTAGGACACCATAATGAAACAGCTACACAAGATTCATGTAAAAAAAGTTAAGTTGTTTTGTAAAAAGATAACGAATTAATACTACCATAATGTTAATTCATTTTACCATGTTACCACATTAATGAAGTATCACAAATTAATTTGATGGTCAACTTTAATAAAAGATTACTCAAGGTTTTTTTTGGGTCTTCCATCTCTATTTTAATATCTCTCTTGAGGAAAAGAATTCACATAAACAGTTTCCTTTAAAATATAGACCCATTTAAGGTAGATTACCTCTCCTCTCTTCTCTTTCCCTCCACTCCTTTCCCCTACACTTCACCTCTTCTTTCCTCCCTCATTATGTTGGCATGATAATTTTTATTGATTTTTATTGAGCTCTAGATCTTCCTCTGCTCCCCTCCCTGCCTCTCCCCTCCCCTTCAACCCTCTCCCATGGTCCCCATGCTCCAAATTTACTCAGGAGATCTTCTCTTTTTCTACTTCCCATGTAGACTACATCTATGTAAGTCTCTCTTAGTGTCCACATTATTGTCTAAGTTCTATGGGACTGTGATTTGTGGGCTGGTTTTCTTTGCTTTATGTTTAAAAACTACTTATGAGTGAGTACATGTGATAATTGTCTTTCTGTGTTTGGGTTATCTCACTCAAATGATGTTTTCTATCTCAATACATTTTCTTGCAAAATTCAAGATGTCATTATTTTTTTCTGCCATGTAGTACTCCATTGTGTAAATGTACCATATTTTCCTTATGCATTGTTCAGTTAAGGGGCATTTAGGTTGTTTCCAGGTTCTGGCTATGATAAACAATGCTGCTATAAACATACTTGAGCATATGTCCTTGTGGCATAATTAAACATTCCCAGAAATGGTATTGCTGGGTCTTGAGGAAGATTGTTTCCTAATTTTCTGAGAAATCGCCACACTGACATCCAAAGGGGCTGTATGAGCGTGCATTCCTATCAGCAATGCAGAAGTGTTCCCTCTTCCACACAACCTTTCCAGTATAAGTTGTCATCGGTGTTTTTGATCTTGGCCATTCTTACAGGTATAAAATGGAATCTCAGAGGTGTTTTGATTTGCATTTCTCTGATGACTCAGGATGTTGAACAATTCCTTACGTGTCTTTCAGCCATGTTAGATTCCTCTGTTGAGAGTTCTCTGTTTNTTATGTTTAAAAACTACTTATGAGTGAGTACATGTGATAATTGTCTTTCTGTGTTTGGGTTATCTCACTCAAATGATGTTTTCTATCTCAATACATTTTCTTGCAAAATTCAAGATGTCATTATTTTTTTCTGCCATGTAGTACTCCATTGTGTAAATGTACCATATTTTCCTTATGCATTGTTCAGTTAAGGGGCATTTAGGTTGTTTCCAGGTTCTGGCTATGATAAACAATGCTGCTATAAACATACTTGAGCATATGTCCTTGTGGCATAATTAAACATTCCCAGAAATGGTATTGCTGGGTCTTGAGGAAGATTGTTTCCTAATTTTCTGAGAAATCGCCACACTGACATCCAAAGGGGCTGTATGAGCGTGCATTCCTATCAGCAATGCAGAAGTGTTCCCTCTTCCACACAACCTTTCCAGTATAAGTTGTCATCGGTGTTTTTGATCTTGGCCATTCTTACAGGTATAAAATGGAATCTCAGAGGTGTTTTGATTTGCATTTCTCTGATGACTCAGGATGTTGAACAATTCCTTACGTGTCTTTCAGCCATGTTAGATTCCTCTGTTGAGAGTTCTCTGTTTAGGTCTGTACTCCATTTTTTTATTGGATTATTTGTACTTTTGATGAACAATTTCTTGAGTTATTTGTATATTTTGGAGATCAGACCTCTGTTTTATGTGGGGTTAATGAAGATCTTTTCTCATTTTGTAGACTGGTTGATATAGTAATTTGAAGGTATATCTCATCCATTTGGAAGAGTAAAGTGTCTAAGAATTATATTAAATATTATGTGGGACAAAAGACAAGGACCTCTATCCTATGGCTAATAGGTTTCTTGGAAGCTCACAACTGTGTTCAAGGCAATGCAAACAGCACCTTCCCCTCCTCTCTCTGTATATAGTGGGTTTCACTTGTCTACATAAGCATACTATGGATAGACAAGCCTTTATTGTGCTTTCAATTTGATTTTTAGACTCAAAGGCATTTGTATTTTTCTCTCTCATTTTTACTTTTATATTTGATATTTGGACTGGTTTCTTCATAAAAATGTACCAGGTTTTATACATGTTAATAGATTCAAAGTTTTAGCACTCACCTCCTGCTTTGAGTTGAGAAATTGCATTATTATTGACACAATCAGTTAATCTTTCTGTAACTATTCTGGGTAATATGAACCTTCCTGATGCAATGGTTTCTGGTTTAAATCTCAAAGAACACCTGATTCTTCAATATTGTCATTCAGGTTTTAAGTCCAATTAGTTTGGAAAAGAAAAATCCAAAAATCTTAAAAGGAATCCCCAGACAAGATTGGTGCTGGCAATGAGGAAGGTTTGCTTTTGCATTCATCCCTGGCATATGAATTTAGGCTGCCTTAAAGCTCGTTCTAAAAGACCTACTTCTCTCTCACATTTCCATTTATCAGCTTAAGAACCACAAAAATCAATTTCAAGAACGACTAATGCATTTCATTATAAGTCATCTAGGTCTCCATGTTCTCTGCCAGCAATGAGGGCTACAGGCCTTTTAAAAGCACATATGAATTTTATAAATTATTAGGATTCACTGTACTATGCTACAAGAATGCATTATACATTTACCAGGTCTCTTAGCCTTTCTACCATTTTTATTGCTCTCCATCCTCTGCAAATCTGCAGTGTATAGCAAGATCTCTTCTGATTTCAAGCCGTCTTTGTTGGTTTCCACATCATAGAGAACAGGTGGTACTTATTCTGCCATCTACCTTGATTTCCTTAACCTGCTCATCATCTCCAATCCCACCTATTCTACCTCAAAGGGTAGAACATCATTTTTCTTGGCAGCTAAATAATACTCCATAGTGTACATGTTATATTATCAATATCCACTAATCTGTTGATAGACACCAACTCTGGTTCCATTGCTTAGTTATGTAGTACTGCATCAATAATCATGAACAGGTAGGTATTGTCTTTGTAGGTTTATTTCATTTCCATGTATAACTACTCTGAAGTTCTATAGCTGAACCAGTGGGAACTTCTTTCAGTTTAGCAAAAAAATTCTATACTGTTTCAATAGTTGTATACAAATTCATTCTCCAACTAATAGCATATTAGCTCCATCATTTGTTTCCTTTATCTTTTTGTTTGGGAACTTTTTAAAAACTTTTTACTCATACCTTACATTAAGGGTTTTTATCCACTTTGAATTAATTACTATACAGGGTGCAAGACAGGGTCATGAGCCTATCTATCTGTCTTAGATAGATAGATAGATAGATAGATAGATAGATAGATTCTATCTATCTGAAAACTATTTTAAGATATGTCACATTTGTTTATGCTCTAGAGCATGTGTTTACTGATGTAAAAATACTTTACTTTTGTTTATATTACATTTGTTTAACTCTGTGAAGCTGTAATGTTTGCCTGTCTAAAACACCTGATGGTCTAATAAAGAGCTGAACAGCCAATAATGAGGCAGAAGAAAGGACAGGCAGGGCTGGGCAAGCATAAAGTATAAACAGAAGGAGAAATCTGGAGAAGGGGGAATGAGAGGAGAGAGGGGAGCAAGGAGGGAAAAAGAAGAGAATGTCAGGGACCAGCCAATCAGTCACGGGGAGTAAAAATGAAAGTAAGATATACAGAGGCAAGAGAATGAAAAAGTCCAGAGGCAAATGGTAGATGAGATAATTTAAGGTAAGGCAAGCTGATTAGAAGCAAACGCTAAGGCTGGGCATTTATAAGTAATAATAAGTCTCTTTATGATTTATTTGGGAGATAGGCAGCAGACCTCCAAAAGAAATAAGAGTAAAAAGAATAAAATAACAAATTATATATGCAAAATTATCAGCACCATACTTTTAAGAGCATGCCCTTTCTATAGCACACATTGCCAGAAGCTAGATAATGAAATCAGTTGTTTATAGTTATGTTGACTTATTTCTGAATTCTCTACAATTTTCCATTGGTACAAGTCTGTTTTATGAAAACAAAAATCATGTAGTTGTTAGCAATGGTTCTGCATTATATCCTGTACTATATCCTGCATTGTATCCTGCACTATATCCTGCATTATATCCTGGAATCAGGAATTATGGCAGACTCTGTCTTTCTTCTTTTGTTCAAAATTGCTTCAGCTATTCAGTCTTTTCTGTTAAAATTTTAGAATTCTTTTGTTCTGTGAATAATGTTATTGGGCTTTCATTTGTAGATATTTTGTATATTATAGACAGTTTACAAACATTTTTCCAATTCACAAACATGGGGAATATGATTATTTCTAACAAATGGGAAAGGGAAATGTCAAATTATCTCTGGTTTCAGATGATATTATGCTATAAGTAGAAAACCTTAAGAATCTATTAAGACATAAGAATTTACAAATAGTTCAGTGAAATAACAGGATATGGAATCAGCATACAATAATCAGAACCTTTCCAGAGCAGCATTTATATGTTATCAGAGACTGAAATAACATGAAGGCAATTCTACCCACAGTAGCCACAATGATCTATAGAAATACACAACTATAGCAATAAAGTCCTATGTCATGAACATAATATCAAATCCTAAATAGCGAAGAAAACACTAAAATGTAAAATGAACTGCTAGTGCAACTTATCAATTCACAATTGATATCTTAAACTTATATTTTCCTACACCCATAATAACCTTATCAAATATGTTCATATATACCGTGGGGTTTAACTATACCACAGCGAACATGGGTACAACAATGATAAGCTCACAAATATATTAAGAAACACATAGGTAGTACCACCCCCAGGCCTCTCAATTAAACTCCTCCCCTTCATGCTGTCTTTGTTAGTGCTCAATGTTCAGTCAGCCTTAAAAATACACACAGGTAGAATTTATGCTAAGAATCTTTAGTTATTTCAAGTGACCTTTTACCAATTTTATTTTTCTATGTATTCCTCTCCCCACCAGGTGAGGTCTTGCTATATTCTCCATCTAGGATCCAAAGTCCTGTGCTCAAGGGATCTTACCACTTCAGGCTGAGTGTCTATGACTACAGGTCATGCCTCCCCTTGTGTTCTGGCTTTACTGGTGCATGAATGTATGAAAATTTATCAGCAAAAAAATCACAAAATCCTCAGTACATTTTTGTGTTCCATATATACTGAAGAGTAATGAATAATATAAACATAAGAAAGGTACCTAGATACATTTTAGTGTAAACTTTTAAATCAGTGTGTAAATTCTAAGGTCACTTATCCAAGATACAAACAGAGATCAATTTTTTCCCAAAGAATAACTATTTACAATATAAAAGTATCAGAAATCTATTAGAAATATTTTATGACATAACAAATTAATTCCTGCCCTATAAATCTGATTCAAAGCTGTTTCTGTCTAGTGGAAATTACTTATAAATATGTCCTGAATCTGCATCGTCTAATATGACAGTCATTAGCTATCACAGTTTAATCATTACAATTTAATTAAAATAAAATTTAGTTATTTAACTATATTTGTCACAGGTTTTCACAGGGCAAAGCAGATATTTCACTGGACACTACTGGCATCAAGCATTTTCCCTTAACACAGAAGTTATTGAGTACTGGATGAACATCAATGACAAAAGGAATAAAAAACAAACAGGATTTCAGAAACACACATTTCCCCATTCTTTCTTCATTCTTTCACCATTTATTTAAATAAATCATGAGAGTGTTAATATATAATTAGTACCTAACTTCATGTACCTTCATTTAGAGTTTGCCAAACTAAAGAACCACACAGAATATTTTAGGCTCTGTGAACCATTCATCCCTGTCAGTACTACTTCCCTCCGCTGCCATAGTGCAAAAGCTGCCTTAAATGATGTGTAATGGAATAGACATGGGTGTGTTCCCATAAGACATCATTTACAAAACAGGCAGTGGGCTGAACTTTGCCTGCAGACTGCAATTTCCAAACCCCCACTCAGGTTGATAGATAAGCACTTTCATGCAAGGTGAAGAATTCTACAGAGGTACACTGTGATAAATGCTGTAATATGTTTAGACTCTATGGGGACACAGGTTGAGAGACAGATTTTTGACTGAATGAACTGGCAGAGATTTCCCAGAAGAGGTGAGATATGAAATGGATATTGGTAAATGAGTATGACCTCAGTAAGCACAGAGGGAAGGAATTTTAGCAAGAGGGAACAACCTGAGAAAAGACAACAGGCTAACATCATAGGACTTGTTCAATGAGTTGGTAGGAGATCACTATAACTGGAGTTGACAGAGGAACCAGAGAATGTATTAGTAGGAGGCAGTCACACTTTCTAAGTATAGACTAGGCTGTCTTTTTTAGCACCAACAGAAAAAAAACAGTATTTTTCTAGGTGATACATGGCTCACCTTCAGTACTATTTGTCAAGGTAGATTCCTGTATCATAATCTGCAGAAAGTCCAATACCATATTTTTGTAGTTGAATTAAAAGTATCCATTTTGAGCAATTGTCCTGATTCTGAGGTTAACTCCTCTTTGAGGACCACTGACATACGTGATTAGTTAAAACACCTCTACTGCATTACCCTAATTAATTAAGACAGGGTGAACAGCTCAAGCTATTAAAACAGGCTAACCATTTAAGACAGGCTGAATACAATTAGGATTACGTTAAGAGCATAGTCTAATGTTAACTCTTCCTGAAGGAAAAAGCCCCAGAGGTGTGAAGTCACAGCTTAATGTCAACAGTTCCTTCTCCCTGAAAGCTAATTCTTCTCAGAGACCTCAGTCTATTTCATCATAACCCAATGATTAATATTCAAAGTTGTGATTTTATTTTTAACATTCAGGCCTCTGTTTTCCAATATTGAAGAAAGAATTTTCTTTAGTTATTTTCATTTATTTTCCCATCCTCATATTTTCGATCAGATCATCTTTCTAGTGTAGTGTCCTATATTGTTTCTTGCGACACATCCATGAAGTACACATAACAGACTTTATCAATTCAGTATCAGAAAGAAACATTAATACTATTACATCTTTGTTAAGCACAGATATCACAACAAATCATTGTAATACCAAATTCAATACAACAACAAAGAAAAAATAGGGCCTCCCTGTTTTAGCTTGGTACAGGAGCTCTCACAGCCTAGTGGATTCCAATAGGACCACTTTAAACTCAACACGCTTATCTACAGTAAAATTCCATTCATTTTCCACACTCAGGAAAAATTCTTATGAAGTAATTTAGGGTATCTAAGATTCTTCTAGGCTACAGTTTACTTTGTTGTGAAATCCTACAAAACACCATGCTAAAATCAAAAGTTTGATTGAATGGAATGTGAATCAGAGATATTATCATTTATAATGGAAAATGTAAATCTGAACTTGTAAAATGTTCTGAATTTTGCATGCATCTATTGCTATGGGGACTTTCATAAATACTGCCCATGAGAAACATTCAAAATCACAGAATACGCCATATGTTACTCATGGTAGCGGCTACACTGGGATGCATTTGCACTGTGTTTCTGTTATGAGTGAACTTGACCCTCTCAGAACTCTTTTAAAACTTTACCATGCAATGATGCATGTGCATAAAAATAAACATTAAATCATTTTCCAGGAAATACAAAGTATAAAACAGAGCAAATAAATGTGAAAAATAAGCACGTAATGAGAAATCAAGAAAGCTAGCCTCATCATGAGTTCTCTTCATAGAACTAAAGACACGAAAAAATTAGTAGCTCCCATACTAAAGAAAAAATGTGACCAATATTTATGGTTATAAGCTCCAGTGACTTTATAATTTCCAAAGCCAGTTATCTCTTTGGAACAGGTGGTAAATTATTTTCTTTATATTCAGACACTTAGACACTTCTCCCACATCTGCTAGCTTCTGGTCAGAGTTAAAAGGACTGATTGACAGATGCAGAAATTTTAGCAGTTGTTGCTCTAACTACTGAGCACAGTGGTAGGCATTCAAAGGAGCAAGGGGCCAGTTCTCAATTTAAGGGTGGCCAATTCCTTTGAGGTAAATACTTCCGAAATGAGTTATTTTCAACTATCAATGTAAAAGCTAAAAGACCCAGCTGGAAAAAAAAGATCTTCAGTATCTTCAGCTTTATTTCATTAATAAAAGCATAGCAATGAAGTAAATACGATAAGTATTAAATATGCTCCATCTAGTCATGTATGTAGTATATATGCATATATATTGCACTCACACTAGTGTGCACACACAGGGGCAAGAAAAAATGAAAGAAATTGGCTCTAAGGAAACAGTGTCTTTCAGCACAACAGAACTGATATATGTGTGCATCACAGAGACGGTGGCAGCAAACACAGTTCCTGCATGGGTTCAATTCAGGAAAGATCCCAGAACTCAGAGGGAAAAGTGGGCATGGAGTCGCACCCCTAAACAAGAAGTTACCTGTACCTGACCCCTGCTGGCAAAGGAAAACCAGTTTTCTCGTATCACTAAACATCATCCACACTCTAACGCATGCCCCATGGCCGGGACTAGATGGCCAACATAAATCCAAGGTTTTATTGTGTAGGTGTGAATTTTTTCATTTATTTTTGATGTTGTTTTGTTTGTGGGTTTTTTGTATTTGCATTTTTCTGTCTTATTGGTTTATTGTTTATCTACTTTGATTTTTGTTTCTCTAGGATTTTATTTAACAGAGGGAAAGAACATGAGCTGGGTAGGTAGGGAGGTGGGGAGGGTCTGAGAGACATTGGAAAAGAATAAATATATTCAAATATATTTCATATTTTTTGATGTAAAAATCAACCATATAAAGGAAGCAGATAGATGAATATATAAACTTCAGGGTTTCTGGAGACATAAGGTACAGATTTTATATAAAAAAAAGCTTACAGCTTACATCTGAGTGCTTAGTTTCCTACTTCCATCGCCTAGAAATTCATATCATCCTGAACTTTCTGTATTTAATTTACATAGAACAGTATCGACAAGACATAGTAAATAAAATTATTATTATGTAGGCTGCACTCACAGGAAGTAGCATGTAGATTGCTGGGAGAATGGTTGTACGGGGAGAAACCTTGGCTGTGATACAAAAATGCCAAATGACTTTATAGAAGTTACTACTCTAAAATCATTAGGTGTTCATTTATGTCAAAGAATATAACATAACCTGCTGGATAAACAAACATGTTTTGAGGAGCAAACTTAAAAGTGAATAAAATCTCCCTAATACTTGATGCTTCATAAACATCAATACTTCCTTCTCATAAGCTCTCCTAGTGGGGAGGGCACAGGAGCTGGGTGACAGAAACAGCAGGTGCCTGCAGAAGAATCAGGACAGCTACCAAGCAGAGGCTTATAGAAGCTATTGTTATACTCCCCAGTGATCCATTCATGTCTCTGAGCCAATTTCAACCATAGAATTGTAACAGTTCTTATATTGAGGTCGTTTCAAATTATTTTACTTTCAGATTATACTTTATTCTAACCATCTGTCCTCTATCATGAAATAAATCTCCTCAAGGTCATTTATGCTTTGTCATAAATAAAAGGCAATTATTAAATGACAAACTTTAACGATGATAAAGATAGCTACCCATGCACAGTAGAGCTCTTGGTTAAAACACGTGGTAGGCATTAACTCATCTGATTATCCTCACACCACAAATGTCACAGAGACCATATTAATCTTATTTTATAGAAAAGAAAAAGCTTACTGACAACTTATTGTCGAAAGATTGGAAAACTGCGGTTTTCAGAAAAAAATAAAGATGATTTTTAGAGTCCATCCATTAAATATGTGCTATTTTTAAATGAAGACAATTTAGATCATTAAAGTGTTCATGTACCTGCCTCAGAAATGACTCATACCCCCAAAATTGTCAAATTATATAATTTATTCTCTAACAAATCTGCCATTTTATAAGTCCTACAAAACCTACCCTTTATTTTGTTTGTTTTCATTATCCATACATTAACATTGAAAGAATCTTCAACATAATTTTGCAACGGGCCAACTTTAATAGGGTACATGTAACTCAGTCAATCGATGGTTCTCAGTTATCTCAATATTTTTAATTACTTTCCAGGTTGGCTATTAAGTAAAACAAATAAATGATCCTGGGAGTGGTGAGTGCACACCTGATTGATCCAACTGTCATCATATAGTGATAAAATTTGGAAATATCGGCAGAAGAGACTTGTGATTTGAGCAGAATGAAAAATATTAGTTATGCAATAATCTTCTGAACTTTTATGAATGATTAACCTTTCACTTGTTTTTCTGTATATGTTCATTCTACGATTTCACATTTTGGAATTAAAATTTTTCCTATGCTATTAACCACACACCTATATAGATACAAAAATCTTGAAAATAATGCATCATTAATTTTTTAACATTCAAAAGATTGTATCCAAGCCTGACTCTGAAATTCAAACTAAAACTAGCAAGTAAATCAATAATTCCTAATTAGCAATTTAAATTCTGTAAGTATGAATACATAGTGCTTAGATTTTTAAAGTAAATATATATTTTTAAATGTGTTATTTTCCCATCTTAAGTTAGTTAAAATTAATTTAATATTTTTTAAGTATAAAAATAGTATATTTAAATTTAGAGGATGTGTCAACATGTAATCCAGTTATCATGGTAGTTAAATGGTTATAATATAAATATGTCAATAAATATAATATTTATGTCATATAAACTTTATTAACAAGTATAATTGTCAGATAAATTATTCCAAGGCAACAGGCACTAATTTAAAATTCATAGAATTAAAAGATTTTTAACTTGGATATTAAGCTGGGTTAACAAATAACTAAAGGACAGAAGTTTATCTTTGGGGTGTAATATCCAAAGTTGATAGGGGCTGAAGAGACAGTGTAGTCAATAAAGTGATGCTAGGCAAGCATAGGGGTCGGAGTCAATCTCCAGAACTCACATATAAAGCAAAGGGTGAAAGAATGTGTTTGCAATCTAAGCTCTAAGGCAGAGACAGAAGGATCCCTGATCCGCATTAGCCAGCCAGCCAATCTAGTCTATTTAAATAGCTCCGGGTTAGTAAGAGGCCATATCTATCTATCAGAGAAGAAAGGAAGAAAGGAAGGAAGGAAGGGAGGAAGGGAGAAAAGGAAGAAGAGAGGAGGGAGGAAGTGAGGGAGAGAGAGAGGGTTGAAGGGAGGGAGGGAGAGAGGGAGGGAGGGAGGGAGGGAGGGACAAAAGGAGGGAAGAAAAAGAGAAAAAAAATTGGGTAGTAGATCATATCTCAGAAATGACACTTGACATTATTTTTCTCTTGCCTCTACATGCACATGCATCCTGATGTGTGGTTGAACATGCAAGTGCTCCTGCACACACAGAGAATCATACATAAAGAAGAAAAAATGCTAGACAGGAAGTTATTGCATAAAACTAAAGAGAAGATAGCCTGTTAACAGGAAAAAATGCATTACAAATAACCAGGGTAAAACAAATGCAAATACAGTTCACAAAGCAAGAACGATACTAAGGTGGAGGCAATATTCAAATGCCTACTCATTCAGAAAGCAGTCTATTGTCTGACCAAAACCACTGAGGTAGAAATGTTCATAGACCAAAACTGTAGACTAAAAGAAAAAAAAAGTAGCAGTGATCAGTACAGGAATGATTTGGATTCCACATAATGGAGGCAAAACCTGGGTAATCCCAACTAGATCACAGAAACTTCATCAGCCCCAAGTATCCGGGCCAGGCCTCCCCCGCTCTTCCAATACACAAAACAGCAATTGCCAATAGTATAAGGCATTTTCCACTTCTTTCCTTTTAGTCCAGAGCTTAGCCCTTCCGTGCAACCTTTGTTGTTTTAAGAACTAGACATCACTCATTCCGGAAAGCCAACATTGTAACACAAAACAAAAAACTGCAGTGTAAGACACTTCTAGACAATGAGGTTACAGACTGTGGGGAGCACGTCAGCAGACGCAAAAGACTGTGATTACTAAAAATCAGAATCAAACCCTCACAGGGATTTGTTCATAAGTGTGCAGAACTGCAGGAAAGTGCCTAGTCAATGTACCTCACAGCATCCCAGTCTCTCCAGTGTCATTTTGTTATTGTTGCCCATGCCTTATGCTATCCCTAATTAGACAATAAATCTGAGTTTGATTTGAAACAAAAGGCTGAGATGTAAAACAAAAATAAATGCTGATGTAAAGCATAACCTTTCTCTATTTGGGTACAAGTCATCCTTAGTAATCGGAAAGCAGGCTTTGCTGCCAGATTTGAATGTCACAGAGGCATTTAAGTACATATGATAAATGATCAAAATCTCTAACAACACAAAATGAATTTATTAAAAATATTCTCGTCTCCAATAAAGCTGCCAATGTTACAAAATATTTTGAAGATGCTGAAACCTTCCTTACAAGTTAAGCATGGCACACTCCAAAGGATAAACTACTTAACTGCTAAGTAGGGACAATCCCTAGTTTTGTCAGCTTTCAATCACGACTAAAAAAAGATACACTTTGGCTCATTCTTTCTGAGCTTTCAGTTCAAGGTCAGGTTGCTCCCCTGTATCTGGGAAGTGGTGAGGAAAAGATCATATTAAGGTCCTTGTGGGCAGAGCAAAAACTGTTTACTCCAAAGAGACGTGTGTACATGTGCCTCCCATGTTAACCTCAGGCACATTAATTTGCCTCGACTTGCTGGCCAGCAGAACATTAGACCAAAGGATCCTCATGCCTCTGCCTCCCCACAGCTGAGATTACAGGTAGTGTGCTCATATTTTTTGTGGGTACCGGGGATTTAATTCAGGTCTTTGTTATTACCGAGCAGACACTTTCCCTACAGAGTCAAATTTCTTCCCAGTACAAAAATGTTTCTTATTCAAATAAGAAGGAAAATCAAAATTTATTTAGCTGGTTTCGACATACAAAGAGATAACTTGCCATATCTTTCCTTCATGTTTCCCATCATTACCAGTATCTCTCATTTTTGTGTCCCATCCGATGCTTCTACCCTCTTCCTTACCCATGCTCTGTTCGCAAGAACCTTTTCATTTCCTCTCACCACACTCACACACCCTTTCTCCTGACTTCTGAAAAAGGAAGGGCAATCTAAAGAGGGAAAAATATGGATTTCTAGTGATTCTGACAATAGAGGAATAGAGCATGCTAGAGGCGAACTCACATTTGCATTCTAGTGTTAGAAAAAAAGCTATTAAAATGCAAAAAGTGGATTTGAAATGAATTTGAAATAGCAGCTATTGAAATGCCTATGGTGTAGCTCAAGACCAAAATTGCTAACATAGCTGTGCCCTTTGCCTTCTTATTGATACGCACCCCAAATCGCTGCCTCTTTATTTATGAGAGGAGTTTTATCTCTGTTGAACTTGGATAAGTTGCAAAGTGATGTTGCACACATAAATTAAGCTCCTGCTCAACTTCCTGCTTCATGAAAATTTTAGTGCACTTTGGAAGTTAATGAATTTATTAATAATATTTTTGCCCTAAGTCATTATTGTTGGAACTTTAATTCCTACTTTTAAGAATATTTATCCTAGAGTTATCTTTTGTTTCCACACTATGGTATTTCAAGGCCAGAACAGTGAGAATCTTCTAAGATATAGAAATATTAAAACTGTGGCTCCCAGAAAAATATCTGCTGCTGAAAGGAACCCCTTCCAATCCTATCTCATTAGGTTACATATTTCCAAAGACACAATTTTTTACTCTCAGAAAACATTTATGGCAATTGGCCTTATCTCACTAAAGAGGGAGAAGAACGGACTTTGTGTACTGTGATGAGAAACTATGAGCATATGTACGTTTCATGGGTTTTGAAGTCCTAAGTATGAATGACTGAATCAAAATTTCTACAAAAATGAGAAAAGAAGTAGACAATTACTTCTCCAGAGAGGGTCTAACACCAGACCCAGCAGCCAAGTCAAACTCACTTTTGCAGAAGCTAAAAACGACGGCATTAGCTTTACTGGGCTGGCTGAAGCCCCAGGTTAAAAGATAAATAAATAAATAAAACAAAGCAAATAGATGCTGGCAAGGAAACATGCATGGAGAAACTTAAGGTCAGGGCAGTTTCAGGGACTATTAGAAAGCACAGCTCACTTCCATTCCATTTTGAATTAAGAGTGGCATACTGTGGGCACTTTCCTAATCAGCACTTACAGACTTTGTCCATTCTAATTGCTTTCCTATTAACAAAATGGAAGTCCTTATTTTGAAAAAGGATTATATGTTTATCAGGGGTAATGTACCATTCGGGATTATAAATTACAAATATTTGCTGGTTTTGTGAAAGAAAAAAGAAAACGTTAGCTGTCAAAGAGAGAAAAGAAGTCTTCAAGCAGGTCACACTACTGATAGAAGAAAAGAAATAAGGTCTTGTGTTACATATGCAGGATCTGAAAGATAAAGATAGTGTCCATTGTCCTCATTCTGTGAGGGAGGATGCGGAGACGACTTGGCAAGGAAATATCTGCCCTAAGTAGAAAACCAAAAAATATACAGACACATAAAGAGACCTACGTGGGTTAATTTCACAGTGTTATTTGAAGAGTGAAAGAAGACAGAAACAGTGATGGAGGGAGAAAATCGGGAAGAAGTAGACATATGCATACAAAACAACCAAGTCATATACTCAGGCTTGAGAATGAAAAAACTGGAAGTTTGATTTTTCCTGAATAGCACCCAGTAAAGCCAAAAGTAAAGACAAAATGTGAAAAGCTGAACTAATAGCTACACCCAATTCTCAGACTCTGAACCGAGTGTAATACCCTAGGGTACCTGTGAGTCATCAGTGTTTCCTAGAAAAGAATGACTTCAGCCGTCAGTGTACAGGTGGATCCTACAAGTAGGTTGGTACATTGATAACATTTCCACCTGATCCTGGAAGGGCCCCATAACAGGTTCACAGTAGGGTCTCCTTAAACTAGAGATGGGACAAAAGCAGTGTACTAAGAATCTGGGAAATAAAAGCAGGTTCTGCTTTGGGACAATGGTCTTTTATCCTGTCATTTGTATTATTTTAATAAAATACTGATTGGTCAGTAGCCAGGCAGGAAGTAGAGGTGGGACAACCAGACAGGAAGTAGAGGCTGGGCAATGAGAACAGGAGACTTCAGGGAAGAAAAAAGCTTAGTCTGTAGTCATCACCCAGAGAGAGAGGAAGTAAGATGAGAATGCTTTCCTGATGAAAAGTACCAAGCCATGTGGCTAACACAGACAATAATAATGGGTTAAGATGTAGGATGTAAGAATTAGTTAATAAGAACCCTGAGCTTCTAAGCCAACCAGCTTAATGTAGACCTTTGTGTGTTTATTTGGGACTGAAACACAGAAAGCCAGAGGAGCAGCAGGAACGTGAAACCCTAATATAGCAGCAGCAGTACAAGAAGAGTATTTAATGGCATTGCATAGAAATCAGAGTAAGGAATGACAGTACCCTGTAACTTTTGGTAATATTCAAGTTAAAGGTTATATTCCATATGCTAAAACAATGCCTATGTCTCTGATTACTCTCTTTGGCTAGCTCCTTCTTGAACTTGCAGTGCTCATATGCTGAAGAGGTTAGCTGCAGAAACAAAAGAACTAGACAACTTGGTTCAAGAGCGTTCTGTTGACTACCTACTGGTCTTCAACTCGTTATTTAACCCCCTAGTATTTCTGGTTTTGGTTTGTTGTGCATATATAAAATGTAGCTAATAAGAGCAGCCTCTGTGTGTCTGGGAGAATTAAGAGTGGCTATATTTCGAAACACAAGTCATCACAATACCAAGTAATAACTGTTCAAGAAAGTTACCACTATTGTTATTGTTGAAGAGAGACTCAAGATGTTCTATATTGGAATTTCAGTTACTCAACACCTGAAGCATAAAGATGCTCCATGCCAGGACAGCAGGGCCACAAAACAAGTGCCTGCCTAGTTTGGTCAACATAAAGCAACCTTATCTCAAAAAGGAGGGAGGCAGTTAAAATGAGGGCTACACAAAACACAATGTTTTTCAGTTTCTCAAAAATCTAAGTACATTATGATTTATATTGAAAAGGCTATTCTTTTTTAAAGAAATACTGTATTTAGGTCATTGCTATAAACAGAAACTTCCCTTTGCATATGTAACTTTATACAAATAACATATCTTAACATTTTAATATGAGCTGTGCTCTTAGTGGATATTATATTCCTTCTAGGAGAAAGTAAGGAAGAAAGGAAGGAGGGAAACCTCCTGCTTCTGTAACTCTTCCTGCACCATCTATACATCTAAGCATAGTGATATTTGCATATTTTCTGTGAAACACAGACACATTTTAAATACTGAAAGACTCCGAAGTCCGGAAAAGCCAATAAGAACCTCTGCCCCAATTCCAATAATAAATTCATCAGTTGAAAAGCAAGCACTTATTATTTAAGTAATAATATTATTATGTATTTTTTTCTAAAATCTGATAGATTTGTGTAAGGGAGGAAATCAACATGTCATATAATCATTATAAGCTTTTGCAGAATTAATTTAAAATGGTGTGATGGAGACTTAGACACATTTTACCTCTTGTAAAACATGTTAGAATATGATCAGTATGCACTTCTCTATTGTGCTGAAAAGTGTTCTGGAAAGAAATCACTGTGACCAATGGAAATGTTATTTGCTATTAACTAGCCGAAACACCAGCAGGTCTAAAGTACCTGCATCTCATTTTGGATTTAATTATTGCAATAACATCTCATTTACTTCAAGGTATTACAATTATCTCCTGTTTTAAATTGAAAGGTATTTTAGAATGAATGCAGTTAATGAAGCAAAAGATTCAAAATGTCCAGAGTATTGAGCTTTAAAGCAGAACAACCTACATTTTAAACAAATATGTTTGTGCATGCAAAATTCATTTCCTTTCATCAGAACCTGTCTATGTGCCAATGAACATTGCACAGTGATTTTTTTTGCTGATTTCAATATTATTATTTTTTATTTTAATGGCCTCGAGTACAAATTTAAAATAGGCATTGACATTAATAAAGCTAATTTAAAAACACACATACTTTCAGAATTTCATATTATGTGTTAGAACTATTCCTTAAAATTTCTCTAAGATTAATCTATTGTAAATTAAATCAAGTTTCAAATCAGATATGCACCAAGGGTAGCACCTGAGCCTGTTCTTGCTGTATATACTTGAAATAGTTCCAAATAGTTCTTATGTTTTGAGCACAGGTTTTTGAGTGAGGATATTTTACATGCTGTGACTCTAACTAGATGCATTTTGACTCTTTGTTCTGTCACTCTAACACTGTGCCATACACCAGACATCTGTCCATTTTACAGTTTTTAACTGTCCACACGTTGAACCTTGAAGAATTGTCCCAAGTGATACCATTTCCCCAGAGCACAGATAACAGAAATGCATACATACCAAGGCTGTGTATAAGCCTAGGGTACATAATAATTCAGAAACCTGTGGAAATATTATAACTTCTGAAAAAAAAACAAAGGGATGAAAATAAAAGCAATCTAGTATGTTTGTATTCCTCATTGTAATGATGTAGTTCTTACAAAATAAGTTTTATTTTTAATGGAGAAAGGAGCCTTGTAGTCAAAATTGCCTTCAAAGGGCTTACTTATTTCTGGACAAGCACACAAAGACCTTACATGATCCCTTCATAGATCCTAAGGGCAGAAGTTGACATAGTGCCTCAGAGCAACCAGAGCATTTCTGGTTTTTGTAAACTGTTTTAGCCCTGCTCAATATACAAGGCTGCTTGGGTTCTGGTTTGCTCTTCTGTAGAACCTCCTCATTCATTGGCATGGGTTATTTGCCTGTGATACTCTCTGATAATCTCACCCAAATGACCTTGTCTACCCTTCTGCATACTAACCCTTTACCTTAGGACACCGCACATTGAACATGTTCAATGAAAACAATTAAGTGAAAACAAAGTCATTTCTTTTCATTGAGCATCACTTTCATACTAATTCTTTGTATGTATTTTAAATCTTTTATGAATACACATACACATGAGTCCTGAGCCCAGGACAGTTCAGAGTGCCAATAATCTCTAAACAGTCCTGACACTACCACAGACTGAAAATAGTGTACTATAATGTAGGGAAAAGAGGTCTTTGCACTTACAGATAACAAGCACAAGGGAAATCATGGATACTGATCACTTAGGGTTGACTCAACAAAGGAAGAGATGTAGAATCTGTCTTCTGCCTAAAAAGCTGGGAATGGAGATGGCTACCAACCTAGATGATATCTATGCCATCCATATGACCAAACCATACCAAATCCTTCCTTAGACCCATAAAGCAATACATGTAGACTATCTGTACAACCCATCTTCATGGAATAAGTGATATACCCTTTGAAAAGACTTTGATGCAATCATGCCTTACTATGCACATAGGATTGTGTCACATAAAGAGATTACTGTACTTGAATGTGCATAAAATAAAGTGCCCAGTGACAGACTCTAGAAGTTTGAAGCAATACAGGATACTGAGTTGTACTGAACCAGATTTCCTTCTTGTCTCACAGGAATCATTAGTCTGCCAGTCTTGATGTTTGCAGAGACCCCAAAACTAAGTAATTTAACTAATTTGGCTATAATGCATTGATGAATTTGATTTAATGGTAAACAATCTATCAATAATTTAGAAGTTTAACCATTTGATGGCCCTCAGATATACAAGAAATTATATACTGATGCTACTTAATTTTATTGATGTTATTAATGATGGAACAGAGCATGTTCATTGAAAATAATTTCTACAAAAGTGAAAATTAATTCATTTGTTTTTCACTGAGCGTCACTTTCATCCTGGTGCACTGTGTGTATTTGAAATCTCTTTGGAATGCTCATAAATGATTTGTATATTACTGTGTAGAAAATATTTACTTAAATGATTCTTAAAGCATTATAAAGGCAGATAAGATACTAGGAAGAAGCATATTTCCAGAGCTTGTCAATACCTACATGAGTTCATGAGACACCTACATAAGTTTATTCCATTTTAAAATTACTGACATGTTGCTATGAACTAGAATGGCATTTAAGAAAAGGCTTCATTATATATAAGTCAAATGTCCTAATTTATCAGTGTTCACTTTGTGTATGGAGAAGAAAAATATTTGCAATGATAAGCATCAGGCAAATCCCAGTCCTTGAACACTTTTAGTTGAAATTCTATAGGAGTACAAATTCATGTAAACATTGAGTTAGTGCCACAAAAAGCTATATTAGAAGTGATTATCTGAGTCAGTCTTCTGGTTCTGGGAAGTTCACCTTGAAGATATGACGACTAAACTGTTACTGAAGAGTGAATAATATTTGGACAAGTAGAGAGAAGCAAAGGTGATGTAATAAATATTCCCAAGACAACATTCCCATGTGTCAACTTTTCTTAAATGCTGTCAACTTAAAATATTTTCAGTATTTCTAAAAGAAAATCTTTGATTATAGTCAGTTTGTATTAATACTACCAAAGAAACATTATATAAATAGATACCCTTATATCTACTTGTTTGTGACAAGATTAATTACTGATAATATTTTTATGCCTTTCAAAGGCTACTTTTATACTTAAAGTTAAAAAAATTATACATCTCATGGTAGTGTTTTATTTTTAAATGGGATTTTAAGCATTCTCTTTTAAAAGGAGGCAGTTGCCTTAAAGTTGTATTCTCTGATGACGTGAATATATAGCACTAATTTATCAAATCAAAGTAATATTATACATACTGCAGGGATCCAACTGAACTCAACATTTTGGAGCTTTTGTTTATTTGCTTGCATGACAAACCTGTATGTGCTGTTTCTCAATCAGTGCTATTTATTGAACAGATATGTTTGGTTCTTATAAATTCAATAAGAGGGTAGAATGTCAATTTATTCCAACAGGAAACAATACTGTGACTTCAAGGAACTTAGAGTATAAAAGTTATTTATAGAAATATTTTCTAAAAACAATGAAAAGCTTTAAAGTAGGTGGATTCAAATTTGGTTCTGTTAAAAATAGCTGCCTCCTAGAGCACGCTGTTCTCTTCTCAACTTTTAATGAACCCTTGAAAGCTCACTTGAGAATGATAATCAGGTTGGCATTATGCTCTGAGTGCCCCAAATCTAAAAACAGAACCAAACTTTTGAAGCAATGAGGACATAACAAGTATGGTTGACAACCTTCTGTGCTTCAATAATGTCATGCTTACCTCTATAGTCCAGGACTTTCTTACATTTAATAATAAAGTCAGATGACCTTTAAAATAAATTTACACAGCAGTATGTTCATGACAAAATGGTATTCAGTGGTAAAATACAAAGAACTAAAGAGTTATAAATAGTTATCAACAATGGAGACTTTTATATATCAAAGACATCCCATTTATATACTTTATTCTAGAGCATACTTAAAAGTAATATATCTTCCTCGCTTGATAGTGCTACAATTCTATCACCTAGGAGACTTATGAGGAAAGATAGAAAATCAAGGTCAGCCTGGGTTACCTGAAAGGCCCTATCTAAAATGTAAAGAAAATCAAAATATAAAATAAACAGTACAGTAAATCAATGATGATTATCATCATAATAGTCTTCATGAATTATGTTACTATAGTTAACAGGCATTCTATAAAAATGTTAATTAGAACTTTGGAACCATATAAGTTCCCTTATATAGCCATAAATTTAGAAAATTAGTAATCAATAATCAATTTCTGTAGAGTGTTAATTTTTAAAATTTCAAGTACCAATCTGACTATTAGAGAATAAAATCATACACCGAAACTTCAAAGTTGTAGTTCTTCAATTTCCATGATGGCACTTCATATGATAATGCTAAAACTGTATTTGGGTTTGCTTTTAATTACTTTTTATTACATTATATAAATTTAAGATTACCAAACATATTTTATACCTTAAAAGTATTGCTTTGCTTAATAAAAATTAATTTGTGGTCTTCAAAAATTATATTTTCCCCTCTATTTTATTATGGCTATCTTCTAACCCAGAGTGAAGTTAAAACAGTCTTATAGAAAATTGGTATATCCATCCAGTTCATCTGCTATTAATATTTTACTTTGCACTTATTAATATCTATCCATTGCTAACCATTCAAACCAGTTATCAATCATCTTTTAATGCTTTTTGTGTAAATCCATATTGATGAATTTCTAGTATGCTAAATATTCTCAATTAAAAGTATTCCCAATGCATTATAGATCTAGATTCACTACTCTTTAATTATGAAGAGTAACATGAAAGGTTTATAACCTATAACCATACATAAAGTGTATTTAAGAAATAACAGCAAGCATAGACACTTATATACAAGTTTATCAGCAAATGGTCAACTAAAGGAAATCAAACTACTCTGAATGATCACTGGATAGCTACATAGATGATGATGATGATGATGATGATGATGATGATGATGATGATGATGATGATGATGATAGATAGATAGATAGATAGATAGATAGATAGATAGATAGATAGATAGATAGATAGACAGATACAAGAGATGGTATATAGATATACAGACACACATCGGATACAAATATTACCATGAGATGATTACTGATTCTTTTCTGTTGGTTCTTAGTTTATTAATCATTTCTTCATATTTCCAAACACTCATCATTGATGAGTCTGTAATATTAGACATGTGTATTTTTTGGAAGGCCTTTTTATGCCACTCACTCTGTCACGTAAGCCTCTGATCCTTTCTGACCACCCTTCTTGCTTCACTTTCCAAGCAGAAGGACCAACTCCTTCAGGATATCTTACTAACACTCAAGTTGATGAGATCAGAAAATCATAAATAGTTTTATAATGTGAGCCAATGCTGCCAAACTATTTAACTTTAAATTATGCAGGCTCAGAAACAAGTTATCAGCCCTGCCAAAGCAGATTGTAGTTGTGCCTATACAACCTCCTTTGTTTCTCCTAGTCTAAGTCAACTAACAAAATAAAAATCAACAAACGTAAAATAAAGCCTCACTTGTTTATGAACACAATTTCTATCTTAAAAGAGCGATTAGATGACAGACAAGTACAACAAACAAGACGTTTTCTGGTGCCACGTGGCTGTAGCATTTGGCTTGGGGAAACTCTGATTTGAGAATTTGAGGCAGAGAAGTGAGAAAATCCAATTAAAACAGCTTTCAAAGCACCAGAGAAGAATGTACCAGCTTTGGTCTATTGTTCTGCAAGTTGTCAATCAAAACAAGTTATGAACCAAGATATGATAAAAACATTTAAAAAACTAAATGATTTTGGTAAGATGTTCTGCGGAGAAACTGCAATGGCAATCACAAGTAGTAAGAAAATGCAGACAGACAAACAGGCAGGGTTGTTGTTTTTTCTTGTGGCAAATTAAATTCTACTGTGTTGTAGAAGGTCTTTCATCTTCTGTGTCCAATTTGTTCAATGAGAAAGGACAGCATGAAGCCCTGTATTGAGTAGAACTATCGCTATCCATTAGGAACAGGTAGGGAGAATGCTAGGTTATTGGCTGATGTCTGATATTGGAAAGGGTGGAAGGAACTAGCAGAGAGTCATATTTGCTTGATAGACACAGACTCTATCTGAACCAGTTTTGGTCAGTGGCTGTGAAACACTAAGGCAATACAAATTGGTTACATGGTTTTCATATGGTGTGCCTTTCAACACTGTAGCGCTATCAAGGTAAACAGCGGGATTCTAGGGGTAATATCCTAGAATTAGTTATTCAAATCATTTTGAACCGTTCTTAAGAATTAGAATTGTATTTATTCTTATCTACACAGCACCTAAGCGGTACTGTCTAGGCAGAAATGACCATGGTCAATTGAACACCATGAGATACTCAAGAAAACATTTCTAGTTTCTACAAAGACATTCCCAAATATTAAAACTTTTGTCACCTAAGTTACACACCCCTCTTTTCATGAGTACTCAAAAAATCACTGATCACAAGAATTCATCTAATTTTATGGAAGTTCTTTGAAATATTGATATCTGAAACATTCTAGGCCAAAGCATTTGTATTTGTTTCTTCAGATTTTCCTCATTTACGAAGCTGTCTTTTTCTCTCTTTCAATAACAGTACTTTCCACAAATAGATACACCAGTCTGGTCAGACTCCCTGCTCTGACATATCTGCAAATTGTGCTTATTTGCACAATAAGTTTCCCTAATTGCAGTTATGAATGATGCATATGCCCATTAATTCTGTAGAATTAGACTTTGAAGAGTTCATATTCAAACTACAAGGAGCATTAAGAAAACACCTCTCCTATAAATAACTGTTTGCTTTTGAAGCAATGTCTTAATGATCATTTAATTTTTCTCTGGGGAACAATTAGAATGAGCTTGAGGTTTCTACGTGGACATAAATTGAGCTGTATATTTAAGTCAAAATCACCTAAGGAACATTGTTCAAATAATACCTGTGCTTTGATGCACCTGTTAGAAAACTTGTGATTAGGTTTGACATAGTATTTTTGGTGCCTTTATAACTATTATAAAGGCTGTGGCTATATAACAGGAAACACATCACTGTTTACTTAGATGGCATTGCTCAAGGAATAATTTGAAATTATGACTTCTTCTGCTTGCTCTTCTAGAATCACCTTTTCAAGTGTATTTTTGCCTTATTATCAATAACCATGTTCTTTTTAATTTCTTAAATTTGTTTTTATTGTCTCTCTGGAGGAGATAAACACATTTGAGTCAATCACATGGTAGACATCCAATGATAGAAGCTGAAATAACTACAAACTTTGAAAAATGTAAATTACCCCATAAATAAATAAATAATAAAATTGAGCAATAGAAAATCCTATTCATGAATAAACTGCTTCTGTTTATGTGGAAAACTCAATAGAATTCTTGGCTGAGAGATTTAAATTATTTAAAGAGACTTTGTGGTTTTTCCTCTTTGGTTTCTTTAAAAAAAAAAAACTTTCATATTCCTACATGATTATTGTGTCTTTTACAGTGTCTCTAAACTTTCCTTGCTCTTTTTGGGGGGTCTTGTTTGCTGTTTTATTTTTAGCTGTTTGAATTCTGTTGTCTGTTTCCATGTTTGTTTGTTTTAGTTTTCCTTCCCCAATCTTCACATCACTACAACAGTGCTATTCAGTTTTCAAGGCTGAGGCTACTTTCTAAAGAGTGAACACCATCTCCCAAGGCCATGTTAAAGCTCATTTCAGTACACTGCCAGAAACTGTAAGGCAAGCAGTATAGGGCAATACTTCATGGTAGTCATAATGGTCTTAACAGACACACATGAAGAGAGAGCGATAGAGAATGCAAATATGCACTGCTCAGAAGACAAAACCATCCGTCTGCCACTCAGGCAAAGAAAATCAAGGATATGTGTAATTAAGACCACAAGCAAGCTATCCATAACATAAAGAAACATATTCTTTCTTTTCAAACAGCTTATTTAAGAGGTCCATCTGAATTGTAAAATGAACAAACAGGCTCATACAAACTAAAGCAGTCATTTATGAAATTCCTCTTCAAGATATTGCAGAAACAATGTGTCACTAAAAATAGTATAAAATTTCACAAGGAAAAATATGGGATGTCACATTTCTTAGCACATAATCAGGACAGAACATTTTCATTTCAGGATTGATCCATCCCACACACTTCCTCACAGTAGCCTTTGAGGATTCTCTGATCCCCTGGAGTCTCCCTATTCTCTGATCTGACTCAACAGCACAGGTGATAATTCTCTGAAGAGCAGAAAGCCCTATTCTATAAAAGATTTGCACAATAGGATCAATTTGCAGGAGAATGAAAAGTCCTATAATCACCAATGAAATCTGTGGTTCCCAGACGTTTCCTAATGCAAGTGCTCACACAAAAAGCAAACTATAACTTTCCAGCTTTGTATAAAGTTGACCTCCTACAATATAAAAGGCAATTTTCTTGACTAAAGGACTGCACTCCTCAGTTCTTTAGTGTAAAACTCAGTGTAAAATACAGCATGAAGCTTCACAGTTTCCATTCCGAATGCCAATTCTAACTATATAGACGTTCATTGGGTCTGGTTAACTTTGGTGTGCTGTGTTTTCATTTATTTGCAACTTATTTTTTTATAATAAGGGTTGTAAAATTTCAAAGAAGGACTTGACTCAATAGAATATAAAATGCTTTATTCCCCAACTATTTGAAACCATGAAGGGGCAAAAACAGGAATCCAAAGCATAATTTCATTATTTAGGCAAGTGAAACTTACAGAAAATGAAGCTTTCTCTAAAGACATGAACTTCTAATATGATGAGCAAGGAGATGGTTGGAAAGGGACAAAATAAAGAGATGTGGAATGGGAGCCGTTGCAGGGACTCCAGAAGGTTCACAATACCTTTTCAGCCTATTGTGGACTAAAACCACCACCAACAACAACAGAATAAATACAAGGTTGCAAAGGGAAAGAGCACCAGACCTTATGGGTTGAACTGGGGGAACACAGCATGCATCTGAAGCAACCAATACAAAAAATAAGTCAGGGCCATATGGGATGGTGAATATTTCAGCAGACATCTGTGTATGTGCAGGCAGAAGACCTCAAAACAGGATGGATTAGTCTCCTTCACACATTTCCTCAAACAACTTCCCTGCCAATGCCTTGATACCACACAGCCCCTAGAAATAGGCTAAATCTTAGCAGAGAGATGAGGCATATAAGAAACTCACATTACTTGGTTTCTGTTACATTGGGAAATGCTAATCCTAAATGGTTCTTTGTCTAATTGTCCACATTGGTAAAGGGAGTGATGTTCATGATTTTTATGGTCTCTTATAAAGAGGGTTCAAGACATCAGTTCACCAGAGCCCTGGCATCCAGCCCTTTGAAAAGAAAAACTGCCCATTTTGTCAGCAATCCCCAATTCACAAATGACATTTTGAGTGCTTTCCAAATTTGGGGGTAGACGCCATGTGTTCCCGGTGATTAATGTGCATCTAATTTGTCAATTAGTATAGAACATCCAGTCCCTGATATGATAAGTTTGGATGACAATTTTGTTTTGGCAACTCACGGATATAAATATGTGTGAAAAACAAGACTGATATACATAACAGAGAAGGTGTCAAAAATAAAATAAATCTTGCATACTTAAGTTTAAGTAACTAAAATCCTTTATAAGCCATTAGTGATATGAAAAACGGAAGCATTGTGCCATGTTCCAGTACACTGATTTATCTAAGAAAATTGCAAAGTTATAGCGATGGCTTTCCAACACATGGAGGAGCACCCAGCCAGGGTTAGGCAAGGTCAGCTGAACTCATTTAAAAGCACACCTTAGTAGATGGATTTATAAACTGTTTATTAACGGTCAGCTTTACAACTAATATTTAAGTCTAAAATCCACAGTTGAGATCACATGGACATGCAGATGAAAGTAGCATACACTGAACCTACTACAGGAATGTTCTTTTAAAATTTGACTTTGCTCACTTCCCCCATCAATTCAATCACTTATCATTGCTTTGGAGCTGAATAATATAAATATGTAGCTTCTGACTTTCTTTAAGTTGTTCCTATGAAGCTGAATACAGTGGTAAAAAGTCCCAGTGATGGTGTTACATGTTCATTTTACTAGAAAGTATGTGGTTTTATGTGCCTTTGTGACCACATTAATTTCACTGTTGGCATTTCTCAGAGAGGCAACTCTCTCTGCACTAATAGCTAGTGCTTCCATTTCTCTTTACAACCCCCATGCTGCAGGAAAAAAGTCATTTTCCCAAACGGCAAACTTTTAAAAAACAGTGATACTGAGTTTCAAAATTCAATAAATTTCAAAATTACAGCAATAGAACACAACATAGACAATGAGCCTTTGGTAGACAATGTTGGTCTCAATCTCCCACTATGAAGCATCCATAGGCTTCTTGGCTGCTTTCATTTCAGGGAGGAGCACTGCTGCCAATCATGCCTTTCCTGGGCACAGGGCTGCCTACACTCTACCATTAGGAAATCCTTGTGATATCTTACTTTATTTTCAAACAAAGGTATGAGATAGCAGAACATGGAATATTTAAATTTTGTTCCCCTGCTGAAATATAAAAGAAAAAATTAAAATGGCAAGAGTTCAAGATGAAAACGGAAACATACTTTGAGGTGAACAGCTCTTGTTTGCTCAGCAGAGTAGCCTGCTGTACTGCTGTCCTCTATTTCAGATCCCCAGGGTAATTCCAATGTGGATAAAAAGGAGGTGGTTGCTGTTCAAACACAAAATTAACTAGGAATAATCAGAGTATTATCCCATATGTAAACCTCATTTTAAATGGCATCAAAGTTAATGGGCTACAAAACAGAATGAAAGATTCTGACATAGTTATTTCAATGTTAAAAAAAACATCTTTACAAAGATTTCTAGTGACCATATTTGCCATCAATTTTGGTTACAAATATGAAGTTCATAATTATAGCCTAGTATAATAGTGCACTTAATCTAAGACAGTATTTGTATATAAACCTTAGTTTGTATCTACACAATAGCATACACTGGATGCATATGGCAGCTCTGGTCAATCATTTATACACTAGCACTATTTTGTGAATTAACATTTAGCTTCTAGCCAGAAGAGTAGGACCTGCTTTCACAGCCTGAGCAACTCAGCAGGGTGAGGCAAGAAGATTGCTCGTGCCAAGTAGTCTGCATCCAGATTGGGCAAGAAAGCAAGATGCTGACTCCTTAAGACATGATTTAGTGTTTTTCATTGAATTTCTTAGGATCTCTCCCGAAAAAAATAATATATATTTGGAATTTATAATCAACCAGGATGGCAATTTTTAATAGAACTTAAATTCACATTTATGTGTGGATAGATGCTAGGAAGATCCTTTTAGTTAAATCTTAAGAGTATATTCACCCTAGATAGAGAACAAATAGTCACTGAAACTTTGAAACTAACTATAATACCATCATTTATAATATTATTATATTAGCAATTAGATGTCTCTATTGACACCCATTGCAGTTACTACTACAGAGTAAAACAATCTATGGCCTGATGGTCATTCTCTGAAAAGTGCTTTTGTGTTATGAAAACGTAAACTAAGTAATGTTCTGTATTTTCAAGATTCCCATCAATTCAAATACTGATGGGCAAAAAAGTGGAAATTAAAGAGCCAACACATTCAAGCATGTTACACTTCGGTTGTTGCATGATGGTTGGTAAGTTTAAATACATGTTAGCAAAGTAAGGAGTGGGCTAATATACATAGAATTAAAAAGAAAAAAAAACAGACATCAAGTACACAATGCTGTTAGCCACAGCCCCATCAATTTTAAAATCTCCCTGAGAGGGATAAAATCCAGACACTGAATATTCTAACAGCCAAATAAATGCCTGGTCCTTGTTTCATGCCTCTTACATAACCGTGGAGATGTGACTTACACTCTTACAACATCAGTGGACATTTTCTGAGGAGAGAGGAAACAGGATGAGAATTGTACCACAATGTCTACCCCAATGCAGTGAAGGAAAAGCTAGACACTCTGCAGAACACTGAGATTTCCTGTGATTAATTCAAATAGTCAACTGGTTGTCTGAAGACTGAAATGGGTGAAGCATTTCAGCCTGCATTAGTGTAACATCTATAGTCAAAACAAATGAAATGAAATGAAATCAGTACAAGGCATTTATCGTGGTTTATGTGTTACGGAGTGTGAAATTGTCATTAAAGCATGGGGCTATCTGGGAATACATTCTAGTTATTTACAAAATTAGTATTAGCACTTATAACTGTTTGGTCTCTCTATTTCCTTTGGAAAACTTCAAATTAGTGTGGTTCTCTGTGAAATAAATAAAATATATAGAGTATGAAAGAATTGCTATATTTTTGCTGTCAACCAAATGCTTGATGTCAAAAGTAAAACTTACAGAATTTTATCCAATCCTTACAGGAGGTACTGCTTCCAAATACATTTCATGGATGAGGGAAATTAGACTCATGTCACAGAGTTGGTAAACCAAATCAAATCATGGCTGTAAGTCAAAAGTTTGTACTTTCTACAACCTCAGGAGTACTGAGAATTGTTGAATGGTTGGAAATGCAAACTTTTCTTCTTGGTTTTTAAGATTACTTTCATTAACATTGTTTATTGACATGTCTGCGCATGTGTTTATGTGCATGTGACTGCACATGATTAAGGGGTCCAGAAGAGAATGAGAGCCCTCGAGGCTGGAGTTCCAGGCTGTCATGAGCATCCTGATGTGGGTACTGGAAGCTGAACTCCAGTCCTCTGGAAGAGCAGTGTGTGCTCCTAACCACTGAGCAATCTCCCTAAGCATCAATGTCACACAAAAGAGAATAAGTATTGTTGTTGACAATCTTCTGTGAAGAGCTGTTTTCAGAAGTGTACAAACTAGCAAAAATTCACTATATGTCTAAGCTTTGCAGGGACAGACGCAGACAGTGTTGCAGTGAGTCTGGGAGTGTGCTTCCTGCAGCTTGCTAAGTAATTCCTGTTAAGAGTCGGGACTTAAGAAACCACATTCAGTAAAGGCAGGTGGGAGGCAAGAAGAGGCTTCCTTCCAGGCACTTCCTGTGAGGCCAGTGTTTGAGTATCAGCCAAGGGATGGAATAAGAGTTTCAGTTCACGCCCATTCAAACCCATGAGCAGGGACACAATGGCCAGGGACCAGTCTAAATTTCTGAAGAGAGTGGTTCAGAGGATGACCCTGATACAGAAGATATAACTATAACAGCTGAGAATGCTAAGCATATGGAGAACAGGAAGACACTATGCTCAAGTCAAGGTTGCAAATGTTGGGAGTGAATTTTTATTTGCAACAAAAGTAAGTTATTTAGTGACTTCCTGATTTTTCTTGGCTAATAAGAAATTTGGTGCTCTAACTATCCTTCATGTAGTCTGGATAAATACACACTTCACAAAGCATGCTCAATAGTGCAGTAAGCCTAGTATGCCTAGAAAAATTCAGAGCACAAACATCATGGACTTTTGAAAATGACTGTGCTCCTTTATTCCATCCATGGATGTCTAGATACTAACAAGGGGATATAATAATTTTAAAAATTCTTATAGACATAGACTTGGCTTTGTAATAAAGGTCAACAGTCACTGCAGTTCATGTTTGAAACCACTGAAAGGATGAAATGGTGACATCTGCCTGAGCACACACACACTAGCTCCTCTGCAATACTCTACTTTCCTTTGATGATTGGGCCACACTCCGAGTCCCTTTCCCAGCTTGCTATTGGCAACAGCCAGCTGGAAGTTCCCGTCAGGAACAGTGTGTTAGATATCCTGTGGTCTTAAGCTTACCTTACTACTATTTTTCTTTTTTAATTATAATACTGCAGAATTTCTATCATTTATACAATGGAATATAGCTCTAAATGCTCCCTTAAAAAAATCTCACCACCCCATACTCCAAATCCCACCAAGAATGTCATATCACCAAAGAGGTGACAGAAAAATTGTAAGAGTCAGAGGACATGAAGAAGTGATAGGAAATATTCTCTTCTGGACATGACATGGTTATAGCATTCATGAACTCTCAGTAGCTCTGGTTACTTACATAAGACGGACTTAGCCAAATTCTGCCATAGATAGGGGAGACACCCTCAAGAGCTCATTCATTACCAAGGAGCTATGGGCATATGAGAGCTCTTCAAAGATGAAAACTATCATTATTTTTGAGGGTGTGGCCTGATATGCCTCTCATGCTCCAGTGGACAGCCCCATACTCCTCATGTAAATATGAAGAACAGCCATTGAACTTGGTGGCTCCTCAGTGCTGTGACTGTGGCTACCCTGCTGAATTTTCTTTTCCATTAAGAAGCCTTAGTTTTCCCTGAGCACCAGTACCACAGTGTTCTCTCCTTTCTCTTTCAGCTAAGAGATCCCTATAGTACTTTGTCTCTGGATGGTGCATCCTAAACTTGGTAAATGGGTCCCTCCTTCCCCTTAAAAACATAATTGTGTGTCATTAGCTTCCTGTTAGAATACTTATGTACGGTGTTTTGGAGGGAAAACATTCATCATTATACTGTCACATAAAGAACAATTATACAATCATAAATCATATAATGGAAAAATTCAGGCTTCAAAATAGCTTCCAAATTGATCTTGTGGTAAGTTAAAAGAGTAGTTATGTATTTGCTTTGAAATTTTAGAGGTCAGGCAAACATTTAGCTAAATACAATGATCCTTTGCTCCAGGGCTTTACATGCTTGGACATTCTAAGCTCCCTGAGGTCTCTGAAGAATTAGCAACATTTAACTATGGACTCAATTTTACCAACATGTGCATATATACATTAACTAGTTGTCCCTTCCCTCCACACTATTGTCCTGGATATCATCTCTGAGCAGTGATAAAACCACACAAAAAGCAACATGAGGAGAGAAGGGCTAATTTAATTATACTGCTGCTTCACAAAATGGAAGGTAGAGCAGAAAATCAAGGCTCTAGGCAGAAACCTAAAAGCAGGAATTGACCAGAGACCATGGAGGAATGTGGCTTACTGGCTTGCTCAGCTTGTTTCCTTATATGACCAATAACACAGGAGTGGTGCTCAACTCAAGACCACTCTTACAGTGGTGGAACTTCCCACAGTGGGTTGGGACATTCCACATTAATCATTAATGAGGATAATTATACAAAGATTTGTGCACATGACAATCAGGTGAAGACAATTCCATAATTGAGGTTCCCTCTTCCCAGGTGTCTATAGTTTGTGCCAAATTGATAGAAACTATTCAGCACAATTATATTGGGTGAAAATTCAAAGACCAGACATAGTTTGACAGCCAGGTATAGTAAGTAAAAGTTGGAGTCTATTGAGTGTGGATTTTATGGGACCTATTATGAAGTCAAATCCATCCCCATATATAAACAGGCCTCATTCATAAGTGTATCCGTCATGTTTTTCTCAGATTAGAATAGGTCCATGGGATCTTTATATTGATCAACTCATGGAAATAGCGGAATGAAGGGTCCAGTCTATGAATGTGTCTTACCATACTCAACAGTGGAAGAGAAAAAGACTTAGAATCATGCAGAGGTAGAAGTAAGTTCTGTGAGAATTAAAATCACAAGGCTTATTAAAGTTTAAAACATAAAATAAAAAAGGTCAGAAAAGCTGTCATAGCTCCTTCAGTGAGTAGCACAAACTTCATAAAACACCACACTGTTTCCCCAACTCTCTCTTGGAAGAATAGAATTTGTCAGAACCTTGGGATTTGTAAGGCATAAACCTGCAGCAGTCCTGGAAAAAGGAAACTTGTGAGCAGTAATAAAACACATGTTATAGGAAAAATGTAAATTGTCTTTCTATTTTCTTTGGGGAAATAACAAAAAAATCAGTTCTTTAGAATAAAGCATTAAAAACTAGGAGAAAAATGTATTAAAGATTGAAATAAGCTAACTACTATAAACACCAGTATTACTATGAATTTTATCTTTCCTATTTATTTATTCTTCTCTCATATACTACATCCCAATCATAGCTCTCCATCCCTCTATCCTCCCAGTTCGCCT
>LOEQ01000868.1:193488-208080 GCA_001685075.1 Bramus lutescens
GCTTGAATAAATTTTTATTCTTTTAGCTATTCTTAGATGCTGTTTCATTAAAAAGTTCTTTAGAATTGAGTAAAATCTCAGACCCTATAACAATAAAATTAGAGATTACTCAACTAAATTAATGTACTTCCCTCTCTCCCTCATGCATATATAAATGCACACAAAGTGAATAAGTCAATAATAAAATATTAAAAACTGAATAATGAAGAAATAATATTAAGACTAAAAAATAAAATTAACAGTATTTAAATACAGCCACATATACATGTAATATGTTATTTCTGTGTGACACTCAGGATAGAGTTTTGTGTTGAATGAAAATAATATGAGAGAAAGTGAAGACAAAGCCTACACTGAAAATCAAAACAAAAACTTCACAAGAGTACTTCCACAGTCATATATTAGAATATATTACTGCAAAAAATATCAATGAAATGAATAATCCTCATTATATACAGGCTTAAGGGAAAAGAAATACCATGGCCTTGGGCCAGGGATATCTGGAGTGGATGGAACTGTCATGTTCTCTCTTATTCTCAACAGATACTCCAATATGAGGAAAAAGATAAAATCACAAATCAAACTAGACACCTGGTAACTTTACCTGTTCTGTATATACGTTGAGGTTTGACTGAATGTTCAATAATCAACCTAATTGAACAGAAATGTGGGATAAAATCATAATCTCTTATCATATTTGCAATATAACGAAAAGATTAAAGTAATTTTTGATTTGCTTATTGAGTCTGAGCAAAACAAAATACCATTATTGTTAAATAAAAGAATTAAATTTCACGCAACACACTATTTTCTGTTGAAATATTTATATATAAATTCACATATGTGATCTATATCTGATGCATAAAGCTACTGACCCTCCCACCTTTGAACCAACAAAGTAACAGATTTTTCTAAATTCAAGTAATTAAAATTGTGCTTTGCTTCAAGAATATAAAATGAGCTATAAATGTTTCAGAGCCAAACATTTTGTAAAGTCAATCAAAGATGGAAAGACGTTAAGAAACACATTTTTATAAAATATAGTTAATTGCTAATGCCTAGCATAATTGATATATTACCTAGACACTGCAGATGTAGGGATTTTTAAATAAAGTCTCTAACCCCTAATGACCAACAGTCTACTAGATTACACCACATACAAATAGAGACAGATAGTGAGAAAGGGAGATGCAGTAGGAGACAGAGAGACAGAAACAGAGACAGAGAGGAGGGAGGCACGCATCCAGGCCCCTATGGATATCCACTATTATGAAGAAAATGCATAAGGAATAATTGCATGAAAATGGGTACATGAGAAATGCATGGAGCTGTTCTGGACTTGTTTTTTTTTTCATAAAATCAGAAACCACATATATTTAGGATACCACCTGGCAAGTGCAGACTTTATCACACTGGTAGTCATGCTACTTTATCTGTGGTTTGTTTATCGCTCTTAGAGTCACCCTTTATTCTGGAAGTTTCTGGACTGCGCATTCTTGGTTTGAGCACATCACATATTACCATGTGTGACTTTACAAAATCCTTCCTTCCTCTGACTACTCATTTCTGAACTTCATAACCTCCTCTTCCTTCATATCTACTTCATTATCCTGTTCAACACCTACTTGCTTCCTGAGAAAAACTACTTGAAAAAAAAAGTTTTGTGCTTTTTTATATCAGAAAGAGTCTTCAGTCAGTCTTCAAGCCAGATTAATTAGTTAAATGGAATTAGAATACTGGATGAGAACTCATTTTAGGTTTCACTAAGTGCTTGCTTACAGTGTGGCAGGAAATGATGACCTGACTAGGCTGTTCTCATGGTTTATGAGCTAATAGCTTTGTATTTTTGTTGTTACTGCTGTTGTTGTTGTTTGTTTTGCTGTCTTCCATCTCAGGAATTAATAATTACAAAATCCGCTCCACAGATTCCTTCTTCACTCAATTTACTGAATGGGTACTGAGGACAAATTTGGTTACTTGTGTCCTTCCATCCTTCTTTATAACTATGTCTCCTATTTTCTGATTATTCTACTTTCCTATTTTTGAGAGCCGTTTACAAATTGGATCTTGTAGATTTTTCAGGGTTTAAACTTCTGCTAACATAAAATGTAGTATCCACTGACATTCACATGATGGGCAACAGTGAAGCTGGCCAGACTTTTCCTACAGTAAACCAAACCACCGTGTGAAGCCCACGAATACCCTGCTCAGTTCTTGATGACACCCAAATGTTTCACCGCTACTTCGTTCCAAGCAGGTGCTCCTTGAGATTCATTTACCAACCACAGAGAAGATCAGGGAAGCAATATCTCTACCTTATTAACTTCACGGACAAATTTCACATTTCTCCTCCTCTGCTTTGATCCTCAGCAGCAGATGGACATGCACAGGTTTTGCAAGGGTACTTATTTACTCTCTGGTGTGGTCAGCTTTGCATTTCTCAGGTGTCTCTGTATGATTGCTTATAGACAGGCAGAAAGCAACTGCATTTCTAACCTTGCCTGTTGGACTGCAAAGCTTATCATTGCTTTTATTTTCTCTTACTTTAATTTCATATATTGAACTTTTATTTGAACTCCTACATTTTGATTTGAAAATAAATTTTCCTTTTCCCTGATTCTTCAAGAAAAATACAAAACAGCTTTTGATTCAGAGAAGCAATGCATGCTTTTATTTTAATAGGAATAATAATGTATAGCTCTTGATGCATTACTTTATTCCTTGAATATCTGTCTTTCATTTTTCTATTTTATTAAAATTTTTTAATATTAGGTTTTCCTTAACATGTTTTTCTTCAAAGCCCAGAGGTAGTTTATTGGAAACTGTCCATCAGTTCTTGGTGAGCTTAGGCTATGAGTTTTACTGAAACACAAGTGCTGAAGATGTTGAACATCTACATGTGGCGTGGCTTGATTCAGTGTCTACTGAGTCACTCCAGGAAGGTGAGTGCTGCCAAGGTTTAGGGTTGGTGGAGGAAGAAAGACAAGTGCAACCTTGACTTCAAGTGTTTCATCCTCTAAGAGTTTCTAGTATGTCCCTCCACCTTCCTGTCATTCCGGCGAGCTGCTTTAAATATTCTCCTGGTTCCACATTTCCTATATTTTAAGTATCCTGCAGTATAGTAGTCTTCTCAAGGATCAGATATTTACAGTAAGTTAAATAGGAAGAATTTTTATTATAAGCTCAGTTACTATGCTGATCATGGCTCCAGTTTTATTAAAAATTGAAAAAAAAAACACTGCAACTAGCATATCATAAAACCACACTCAAAATTTCTTTGGAAAATGTCCCTTGTATTAACATTAGAATTTCTCATAATTGCAATTTATATCATATTGCTCACAACGTTTTCCCAGTGGAAATCAAGTCCCCTTGATAAAGGATATATTAAAAGAGAAGGCCTAATTAAAACTAGGCCAGACATCTCTATTCCGATTTCTGTGACCCCATTATAAAATGTGAGATTAAATTTCAAGAAATAACCATTTTCTGCATTTCATAAGTATCAGGGCTCCAAAACCTACAACTTTAAAAAATATCTTTTTTTGCTTCTAGGCTAACAAGATTATTATAAAATGTATGAATCTTTTTTTCCTGTTTTAACTGACTTTGTAACAAAGAATGGAATAAAGACTGAGATATAAATGGCTAGGAAGTCTTTCTGTGAAACAAAACACATCAACAAACAGCACAGATAAGCAGCAAGAAAACATAAATTAACTCCAGAGTGACAAAGAAAACTGGAGGACAAACCTTATATGCAGACGTCTAAATTATTCTGGATCATTCCAAATAGTATCAGACAACATGCTGGAGAATAAGGCAGCCTTCAAGTTAGCATTCAAAGGGAGAAATATTTCATGCCTGGTGCCATATGTCTCCAATTTAACAGTCCCTATACAAACGTAGCTTTAAACTTCAGGGATAACACATTAGAACAGTGGGTACTTGACTGCACTTCCAATGGACCTGGGCAGCACCTATTCCCTCCAGTTTACTGATGAACTCAAGTGCATTCATTCCTAGGAGTCCACTCTGACACCTTTTCCTTGTGTAGGAGGATAGGGCAGCACTTAGATAGGCAGAGCAGACAAAACTGAATGCTGGGAAGAAAGGACAGAGGGAGAGCAGCCATGGATCTGCCAGGTAAGACATGCTGAATCTTTCCTGGTAAACCACAACCTGGTGGTGACATACAGATTATTATAAATGGGTTAAATCAAGATGTGAGAATTAGCCAACAAGAGGCTAGAGCTTATGGGCCAAGCAGTAATTTGATTAATATAATTTCTGTGTGATTATTTCAGGTGTAAGCTACCCAGGCGGCAGGGACAAAGGGCCCTGCTCTCTCTTCAACATATTCCCATTGATCTCCATCGTCAATCTATGCAGTCCACTGCCTTTGCTTTCCCCTAGCAGAGTCACATGCACAGATGAGAACTGCCTTAACTGCTTCATGAAAAATCTCTTCCAGGAATGTATAAATGAAAGTCAGGCAATGCCACTTCTTTGCTCCAAACTCTTCACTGATCCTTCATCTCAAACCAAAGGGAAATCAAAGTGTAATGCTGACACAACTCCAGCTTCCAGAGCACAGAATAAATTTTGAGCCCTTTGACCCACTGGATATTAATTAATAGCTGCACTTTTTAACACAAATCAATCCATATTGTAGAATGCATGTCAAATATAAAATATAAAGGGGTAAAATAATTACATTCATCACATAATTTCATTCTAAACTACTTGCTTAATTTAATTCATAGAATATTTTCAAATCAACTTTATAAAAATATGATAGGCAAGAATGATACAAATTTGCTATATCAGAAAAGTACTAAAATCTCTCTTGTGCTACATTATTATTTAATTTAGCCTTATTTGACATCAAAAAGAGCAAATAATGAACTGTAGCATCACATTTTATTAATATTATAGCTTGTCTTTGGGGACACACAGCACGTAATAAAATTATTAATAAGCATTTTAAAATTCACATGCAAATAAATTTACATTCCTTACATTATTCTACCACTATGCAAATTATCTTCATTTAATTAGAATGGCAGTTGTTTGACAATAATTGTTCAACTGATTTAACTATTTGTGGGACCTCTATTATTTATTAAAATTTATGGTGTTTTGTATACATATTTGCTATATTTTAGAGTGGTATAAATTTACGGAACTCCACAATTGCTTCAAAGAAAATAAAAACTCTCAGTTCTGAAATCTAATCATATTATACTGGCCCAAGGAATGAAGCTGACTTTCTTTCCTGATAATTAACTTATATGAAAAATTACATGATTGACAGTAAAATCAATCAAAACAAAAATTAATTAATTCTAGGTATTAAATTTTTCTTTTGATTTTTACCTTCAGACTACTGTGACATTTTCTTACTTTTCACCTTCAAACAGGATGCATCCTTATGTTGAGGAAAGCAAATTAAGACAAAATTACTTCAAATAAAAAAGACTGTATCAATTACATACTTGAAGCACTTCATCATACAAAGTTCAAATGATGTTTGTGAAAGTTTTCTAGATGCTTGTAAAGACATACTGTCACACAATAGGTTTTACTTATTTCTCAGTGTTGACTCGGACAACAACTCTTCTTAGATCATGGATTCATGTACATGAATACATGACAACAAAGTATCGTAGGCTTATTAGTATTTTATTTCTTGCCTCCACTTGCCCTATTAGTGTCTACCTTTCTATTCAGAACAACACTGTAATTCAGTTGTTACATCAGATGCAGTAAGTACACATGTTCCTAATGTAAGCTTAAATCATAAATGTTTGAAAAATAGCCCCCAAAGGGAGTGGCACTATGAGGAAACATGGCTTTGTTGGAGAAAGTGTGTCCTGCTAGTTCTCCTTTGTTCACCATTCCCTCAACGTGACAGGCAGGTGACTTCCTGTTGCCTGCAAGATATGCAGGATTCTCAACTACTCAGCACCATGTCTGCCTGCACTCCATCATGGTCCTCACCATGATGCTAATTGACTGAACCTATAAAACTGTAAGCGAGACATCCTAATTAAATATTTTCTTTGCAAGACTTGCTGTGGTCATGGTGTCTCTTCATAGCAAAACAAAAAACAAACAAACAAAAAACCAATGAAACTCATCAATATATAATTTATGATAAGCATTTTCAAACTATCATAGTTTTCTTGTCCAAAATTAATTAACTTGACATATAGCCATTCCTCTGGGGTTATGTCTCAGAGGTGCAAATTAAAAAAAAAAAAATAAGATTGTTAGTGCAATGGGTACTTGGTTCTAACTTGAGATCCACTCAGAAATTTGGAAATCTTTTTACCTTTGGTATGGCCGAGATTTCCCTTTAGAAATACCTAACGGACATCATACCCAATTTTAGGGCTATGCTGTGGTTTTAATGTGACTAGTTCACCAGCATTTCATTTGTTGGATATTTGATCCTTCGAGTGGAAATGTAAGTGGTGGTAAGGAGTATACAAGGTGAGGTCTGGGAGAAATGCTTAGATTACTCACCTCAGAAGTAGAAAACCTGTTCTTTTGGAAGACTAGCTACATTTCTCTAGATTGCCATTAAAAAAAAAAAAAGTGACCCTGCTCTTCCTGAAAGTTCAACTTTCCACCTCGACATGTGCTCTGGTCTATGTATTGCAGAGTTGGTAGGGCCATTGTTTATGTTGATAGAGGGCTTCTCAGAGTTGGTCCCATGCTCTTTGGACTTACAGTCTCTAAAATGGCAAGGTTAAAATGGCAAGGTTAATAAATACGTTGAAATTGAATCACTTCAATACTAGCCTGGGGTATTTTGTTATAGTAACGCATATTGTTCTAATGCAATACTTTGTGAATATTACAGATACATAGTTAATATCTACCATAACATATAAAATTGTATCATTCAAGCTTTCTTGTAAAGAGGCCTGATCAGACATAACACCACTTCCAGATGATAGGAGTGCTGAGAGCTCAGAATATTTATCAGTATAAAAATCTGCACCACCACAAGATTATTAGTATGTCTATAATTTAGAGCAAGCTCAGTCTGAAAATGCCTTATCATAATAAATGGAAGAATCTTTGTGACAGCATTTGCCATGACTTCATTAACTTTTTAACCCCACAATCCAAATATCTAGATGCTAAAGCTTTGAAGTTTCTATAAATCTGGCTTCATTAACAGAAATAAATTAAATTTAGTTTGTTCCACTTTAATTTATATAGGAAAGGCTATTTTTATAGCTGAAAGCAATAGCAAGTTACTGGAGAGAGTTTTTCTTTCAAATAAAAAGAAATAAATAGCAATTGTAAAATGGAAGCTCTTTTAGTGAGGGGTGAAAGCTATACTCAATTGTTGGTCTAAGGATAAGTATGTAAAATATACTTAGAGACTATATCGGGTAAAAATATTAGTAGTAGGCTCTCTTCAATACACAATTGATCAAAATGCAGGAAATAAATGACTATGGGGAGCCCAGCAACAATCTGTACCTCTACAATACAATTCCTATACCTCAGATTCAGGGAACTTCAGAGAAAGAGCCATTGGCTCAGGGCACCAGGGAGATAATGCCTTGTAGACATGGCATGACTACCACAACCATGAAATCTCAGCAACATGGGAAGCAAAATCTATGTAGTGGCCATATATGCTGCAAGTCAATATGGATAGAGGAAATTTGACAGACTCGTATCCTGGGTAAAGAGCTACAGACAATGTACAGGTGCTTGGAGAAGGAGAATGAGAGCTGTCCAGAAACAAGGCCCCTGATAGGTTCTCCAGTCCCAAGTGGTCATTTCTAAACACATGCCAAAATGGGCAGCACAAATGAACTCAATAATATGTGTATATGCGTGTGTGTGTGCGTGTGCATCCACACACGTCCTGAATGTGTCAGATAGCTGGGGAAGCATGATGGATGCAGTTATAAGTGGGGAATGGGAGGGGTAGAAATAATGTAGATACCCGTGATGAAATCTAAAGAATTCTTAATTTTGTAATTTATACTTTTGAAAATGTCCTAATTATGTTTCCAACCTTGTCACTCAGATAGTTTACTCTCTAAAACAAATAATAATAATAATAATAATAATAATAATAATAATATCAATAACCTCATACAGGGCTTAATCGTTACTGGATAATAAAGTAGCGGGATGGAAAAAGTGCTATTCACATGTACGGATTTCAATAACGGGCATCTCATTAGCTGTTAGAGGTAAACAAGGAGAACTGCAGAGACTCACCGAGTAGGAAGGAAAAGTATCTTAATCCCTCTTTCCCTTTGCAGTTGTTCTAAAATATTCGTGGAAAGTGTTATGAATTGATACCTGATTGTACGCCTCAGAGTAAGGGGGAACCTGTGACCCAATTGTAACTGACTCCACACAGCCTGGCTCCTGATCCCAAGGTTTAAAAATTAATTCATATCCTGTTGGCTTCCTCTAGTTATTCCATTCAGAGGAGACTTGAAAGGCTTTAGGATTAAAGGGGTTGAAAAGCCTCTGTAAGGTTAACCAGCTCTACAACACTTTAGAAGGAGTCCACAGTGTTCTAAAGCTCATTAACAAAGAGCTTAAGGGAGCCCAGCCTCTAGTATGCACTGCAGACCTTGCCTTTTTGTGCTTGTCTGCTGTGCACCTCTTTCGTTCTCTTCCCCCATTTAGTTTGTACAGCTTATTTGTACTATTTCCTTCTTCCTGCTTCCTGTTTTTCTCTTTAATTTTATTGGAATTCTTTTTATTGTGGCTGCATTCTTTCTCCATCTGATATTCACTTGAGATATTATCTATCCCTTTTATATACTACAGAATAAACTGACTAGTTTAGAAATGATAGAAACTCATTTCTCATTCTTCTAAGGTAAAGATTGACACTGAAGACACAGCTTCCATAGAGTCGATAATATTCTCTGGTTCAAAGATAGCACCTCCTAGCTGTGTTCAAGTATACCAGAAGGGACATGGCATCTGTTTTAGGCACTAATGCCATTGATAGGTCCCATTTCCATACACTAATCAATTCTCAGAGGTTTTACCTCCTCGGGACATCACCTTGGAGGTTACATTTCAATGACCTTCATTTCAATTTCAAATCATAGGGGTAATAATACATTTAAATACTAACAATACATGAAGCATATTTTTCAAACTTTGCTGGAATGTTTTAGCTTTTATTATTTGTTTTTGTTTTCTTGTGTGTTTTTAAGACAAGATCTTAACATATAGTGCAGTCTGGCTTTGGACATGTGATAACCCTTCTGCTTCAGCATTCTGAATGTGAAGGTTACTGACATACGATACCATAATATGCTTACTGTATTATCTTTAATTATAATGATCACCGTTTTCCTCTATAGGAGAAATAACTTTTTCTTCTTTGAATAATGCTTCCCATGTGAACGTGTGACTCAAGTTGAATTTTGTTTACTTCTTTCCCTATTGAAAAAAGAAAAGAACTATGTTGCTCTATGCTCAGCAAAGTTACTCTGGTTTGCAGAGAGTTGAGTTTCAATGGAAGAATACATTAAACATCAAAAGCAAGGTTGTCTGTGAGAAGCAACATGTTGCCTGACAAATTTGTGACCTTCCTTAAATATAACATCCCAGAAAGCAGATTCTTAACCAGATACAATGGCTCTAAATAGTCTACATGTTGACAGTGATATAATTTTGCCAGTGAAAATGTGGGCAAAGAATTTCTGGTCTACAGTCGCAGATTCACATCTCTATACATCTCTCCTTTTTCTGTGTGGATTCCCAGGACGTTACAGCCCAGAAAGATACAGATATTCATCTGTATATGAATCCTATTATCCAAGAAAGGAAAGCTATCCACTAGTCAGGATTACTTTCAATGAACTGGTTACATGAACAATAAAATCATATTGTGTTCAACCATTAAAACTGTAAAGTTTGTAATACCAGTAAACTTGGCCAAAACTAACACATTATGCATAGTCTAAAGTGCTATATTTCATAATAATGAGCAAGTATTTAATTTTATGCAAGAAAAGCAATACCATCTAGAAATTAATCACAATATAAATATTTTAATGAGAACTAATAGAGAGTAAAATTCTTTTCCAACCTTTAAATTGAAATAAGCAATTAAAAATAAAATGAAAAGCCACATTTGCATACATGTACATAATATCAAAACATCTGTGAGGTTAAGTCATTAGACAACTCAAAGTAATAACTCTACTGAAATGTTGTATTATGATGATATTCTTCTGAAATTTAGTAGTAACATTAGTATTATTGTTTTAACTTGCAAATCCTAGATTTAATTCTGACTCTGATAATTAATGAAATATTACAATCTTATAATGGTGATACTTACAATCTTGCATATCAACAATCACAATTGATGAATGTGTGTATCTCATGAAAAGAACATATGCAAAACTACCTACATGAAAAGGAATCCTTAAGACTTGGACACACTCCTCAGTTTGACCTTTTATATCACCCTGCTACTCTGATTACACTATTAACACAAAGTCAACTTTAAAATCTAGTTTTTTTTTAATTCACAAATCTCTCTTTTGTAAGTTCCAGAGCAAATATCACAATGGCAAAGGCTTACTGACATCCACAGAATGGCATATGGGTTATACTCATTGGGTTATGTAGATGAAAGTTACTGTCCTACCTGTTCCCACAGCTGTTCAGTCCCAAACAAACACACAGAGGTTTATATTGGTTATAAGCTGTTTGGAACATTGATCAGGCTTATTACTAACTACCTCTTACAACTTAAATTAACCCATAATTCTTATCTATGATTAGTCACATGGCTTGTTCTTCCTTTGTGTCTGGCTGGTGACTGCGTCTCTGTCTTTCCACTTTCCAGAAATCTACTCTGGTGCCCCACCTACACTTCCTGACTTGCTACTGGCTAATCAGCATTTTATTATACCAGTATGAGTGAAATAACTTAGCAGTGCACACAAGCATTATCCCACAGCAGGGCTAGGTAGAAGTTGTGATGAAACACAGGAGGCTTTGTCTACAAAAATGATTTTTTATAACTCATTTTTCCAATGGAAGTTGGTTTATTTGCTGCTTATGAGAGATTCTTGGCCCAAAGCAGACCAAGAACTCAAATGAAAGCAATAATACATGCTAATAAGAAGGGGATGGAGGTGAATACGTGGGGAAATTGTTGTCTTGGTGCTTTTGAATCCTCTAAATCTCTTGACAGCAATATAAAATCTAGAGTTCATTGTGAAATTAGACACATTTTGAAACCCTGAGAAATACTCAATATATGTTACATATAAGTTATGATCTTTGTTCTAAAGATAGTCCTGTTTATAAACAACTGAACGTGTTTGTTGACAAAGTGAAGACATCAAATTTTAGAAAGTCGTTTGGTGGGGTGGAGAGATGGCTCAGTTCTTCCAGCTCACAACCATCAGAACTACAGGCCAGGGGACTGGACATCCATAGGCATCAGGTTTGCACATGATTTACGAACACACATGCAAGCAAACATTCATATGTACAAAATAGATTTTATTTTCTTATACTTTAATAAAAGAAAGATACTTTGGCTTCTCGTTTGAGTTTCTGTGACATTAGGAGAAAAACTATTTTCTAGGGTGATTTCTTTAACTCAGAGTACATCCTCCTCACCAAGCGACCCTCTGCAATTACCTGAAAGTTCTGGAAGCTCTTATGATTCTATTTATATCAATAAATTCTGAATGTTTTGTTGAAACATTCAGGCTGCAGGGGGAACAGAATTCCTGAAATAAGAAAGTAATGACATGTCAATAAAAAGACACATGTTAAAGTTCCTCCTGACAGGAAGAAAAAACCTACAATACTATTCAGAAACTGAGTTATCAGAAGTGCATAACACCCAAGACAGAAGACCTGTAGTGAGCAGAGTTCATCTTTCATGAGGCAGGAAAGAAAGACATGAGCAGCATAAAGAAGGGACTCCAAGGTTATGTATTTTCTCTATTGTTTTGGTTTGTTGTGGGTCTTCTAAGAAAAACATTGAAATAGAACTGCCAAACTATACCAATAGCCTAAGTGTCCTTGTCTTGTTTAATTAATGAATAGTGTGTTCACACTGCCAGAAAAGAAAATTGATGTATTTAAAGGAGAATGTATTTTTGATTTCTAGAACCAAATAGGAAAATGTAATTATGGCACCATTTTAAAAATGTTGGTTCTAAGGGAATTGCCATTCTATTTTTTCCTTTCAAATTTAAATAGGAATGATCACAATTTACAGAAATCATATCTTTTTAATTGAGACTATATGCTTTCAATTAGTGCAGGTTAACTTGATAACCTGGAAATGCCACAGGATTCTTTATATGATGCAAGCACTAGATCAATAATCCAACATATATTCATTGAAAAGCACATTTTACTTAGCACTATACTCAAAGCTGCACAAGTCATAAAAATTATATGATACTGTCCCTGTCTGGGGGGACTTTACAGTCTGAGAATACAAGACTCTAGAAATATTAGTACACCAAAGCAAGTACATAAAAACGTAACGGGAAAAAGATTCACAACATAGGTAGATACTTAACCGCCAGCCTCTTGCCATAGATTAGCTTCATTGGGGCTTCATTACTGCATTAGCATTCAAGGAACGTAACAGCTTCCATACAGTGACACGCTTTCACTTAAGAAACAAAATATTGCAGAATGACTTTATGCTTATTTGTTTAATTATTCTTGATACAGGCTGCTGTGAACTTGCCCTCCTTCTGCCTCAGCTTCCTGAGTGATAGGATTTACTCTTTCCTTTGAAGGAGAACTCCATGTAGGTCAAAATATTTTGAATAAATAAAGTGTTAGCCTAACCTGCTGGATTCAACCTTCAACAAATGAGAGGGAAGGAGGAAGAGAGAGAACAAATAAGAGTGAGAGAGAGAATATGAATATCCTGAGGGACAACCATCAAGTACAATTTCTTCAACTATCACTTGACTTATCCTGAGTTTGGAGCCTGTGATAAATTACGAAGACATTGTGGGTAGCTTCCTTGCTAAGACTGGAAGGGAACTCTTCACCAGGCATCTTCCAAGAACCAGCTTCTCTTCTGTCTTCTTCCACAAACATCTGGGAACTCACTCACAGGGAGGGTACATAAGGAAAACTACCCAGAAAGTTCATGTCCCTGCATATGTTTTCATTCGTCTCATGTCTTGTCTGTAAACTATTTCTCTTCATCATCATGGATGCTTTAGCTTCTTCATTAAGATATCAATTGATTTTTCTCTCCTAATATTTCTAAGCCCAAAATGTTGTATTTGGAAGATAATTCCCACTGTTACTTTTCTTACCTTTCCCTTTTAGTCTCTCACTTATCATGAAACTTTTCATAACAGTTTCATCACATTTTATTTAAAAATTGATTAAGAATGAACTTAATTTTATGGAAGTTAATTGTTAATTATTATTTCCTGCTTTTTTTCTTTTGGTGTATTGATGGACACCAAGATTAAAGCTAGAAAGAAGGAGTAGAAGGAGTATCAATATCAGCTAAGCAACATACTTTCAACTTGCTATTTATTCTAACCTCTTCCTTTCTAACCTTGGGTACAAAAGAAGAAATAATTTCCCTTGGCAATACCACTTTCACACAACTGAATTGCATCCAAGTTAAGACTCACATATAACTTCTGGTACTTGCAAATGTATTTAGTACTTCTAACGTACCAAATAATAGGTTAATTTATGACATTTTCATACATGTTTATCATTGTGCTTTCATCATAATTCCCATTACATTCTACTGTCTATAACTTTATTCCCACCTCCCTGTCCCTAAGTAGCTCCTGTTCTACCTTCACGTCATATAAATACATATACAGGTATACACAGATATATAGAGAGATTTAAATTCCATATTTCAGAGGTAGCATGGCATACTTGTCTGTGCCTTGCTTAATTTTACTTTACATTGATATCCAATTTCATTATCTTTCTGCAGATGGTATACTTTCATTCTTCTTTGTGGGTAAACAAACCTCCATTGTGTGTACACACACATATACACACAGAGACACTCATACATATACACACATATACACACAGACACTCATACATATACACATATGCATCAGACACCATCTTTCCTTTACTCATCTGTTGGAGAACATCTAAGCTCTTTCCACGTCTTAGCTGTTACGGATACTGCTTCAATAAAAATGAATGTGCCTGCATCTCAGTAGATTGCTGGCATAGTTATAAGTATCCTGTTATGGTAAGATATACCCAGGAATGGTATTGCTGGATGATATGATGATATAAGAACTAATAGAATGAATGACTGAGTGTGATGTGTGTGTGTGTGTGTGTGTGTGTGTGTGTGTGTTGGATTTAATACAGTGGCTTACAGGATGTGCTCTAGCTAGTGCATCAAATCTGATATCTATTCATGTCTTGAGGCTGGAAGACCCAGATTTGTTTCATTATACTTTAGAATTCCAAAGAAGCACTTCTAATACCATTAAAGAATGCATGATGCATGTACTGGCTTTGTGGGTGCCTAATCTGTTTGGATGCTCACCTTCTTAGACCTGGATGGAGGGGGGAGGA
>LOEQ01000868.1:221827-236396 GCA_001685075.1 Bramus lutescens
TAAGAAGCCTGAGCTAATGGGCCAATCAGTTTATGATTAATGTAGGCCTCTGTGATTTCTTTGGGACTTAACGACTGCGGGAACCAGACAGGACAGAAAATTCAATCAATAACAGCCAGCACAAGTAAGAAATTTCTCTCAACAGATTTACTGTGCTAACCACTGCTCAACTGCTGCCTGGCAAACAGAAACATTTATTTCAGGAAAGGTCAGTTGTATAGCCTATTTGTATCTATTTAGCCAAAATAAATGCTAAGTTGATATTGCTTGATTTCAGTAGGTTGAGAAAAAAAAACATAATAGTTAATTTCAATGTTGTCTTTGAAAAACTGTGAATATAAATACACCTAATTAATATTGCAACTTGTGTTCAAAAACATAAAACTACAAGCTTCAAAAAGGTGTTTAGGACGTGATTAAGTTTGTTAAAACTCTTTAAAACTTGAGCATTCCGAAGGTAGGAAGAGTTAGGCAGATGTTCTGTTTACCTACTAAATTTATTAAGTGAGCCAATGAGAAGAGCAGCGTGAGTAGATTAAATTAGCTAACTAAAATACTTCCACTTTTGTCCTTCAGAGAACAGATTCTTATATGTACTCTTTAAAGGACTAATTTCTAAAGAGATACTTCACAAATTATAAAGTTTGGACTTTAATTGGCATTCCTTAAATAACAGCACATATAATTTTAATTGCTTCATATGGCACAGAGATGAGTGTTTATTATGTAGTCTTTGCCTCCTAGACAATGTATCTCTGTAACATCACAATTTATACTCCTAAGGACGAAGTGTGATGAGTTCATCAATGTCCTGTATTCCTTACTCTCAGCTTTGTGTGGAATCCAGAGCAAAGAGAAGACATGTTTATTCCTAAACTACGTGTCTGGTTCATGTAAGAGTGGAAGCTCGTTATGAAATGACTTATTGACTTTCTGATCTTTGTCTACAGATGAGAAAGCTGAAAATGGATAAAAAGCAAAGCCATCATACATCATTGACTGGGAGAAGCCTAAATCTTAAGTTTCACATTGCTTAAAAAATAAATTAGGAGAATTGGCTGTTCCTGAATACCTATGCATTAACTGTGTTTATTTCTTGTATAGACTGCATAAAAACAAAAAGAAAAGAAAGTACATAGATGTGACCCTGTTTTGAAAGGACAGAAAGTGCGAAATAACATGAAGCATGCTGCCCTGGTTTCCAGAGCCAGAGCCAGTGAAAGACGAAATCACACACATAAATGTTTCTATCTGAAGTCAAAATTCTTATCCCCTGACATTGATATAAAGAAACTAAACTGTCCTAACAACACATAAATCTTCTTGAAGAATCTCAAGTATATTGAAAACCATGAAATTTATGATGTTCAGTATCACAGTGCAGGGCCATTGTATTCAAAACCTGAACACCAATGAACCAAAGATATAAATTAAATACACAGGTTTATGTCGGCAATGTTGACAATAATAGCAACATTTTTGGATACTGATATAAATTTCCAAAATTACTTTTATGGTCTCCTTGTCTTACAATCCTGTCACAGGTGTGACCTCATCCGCAGCTTCTAACCAGGAGTTCTTAAAAGACTAGAGAATTAAGAAGATGGAAATGTGTTTCTGTCTGGCATGCTTGTGACATCATACAAAATTAGAGTTTTTGTTTTGTTTTGTTTTTATATAGAAAGCAAAAAAGTGGATCACTTGGGAAATCAAATGAAAAGTTACAATTTATTACTATCATTCTTATTTAAGTCTAGGAACAAATGTTAAGGAAGAGGCAGAAATAAGACACTTTTCAAAGGAAACTGACACTTCAGAAAGAACAAGACTGATGGAATGCACAGATAGAAGTGACAGTTGGCTTCATGTTAGGACATGTAGGAGTCCTGAGATTCTAACTTGATAGAACCAATAAAATGGTAATCCATTAAAATCAAAAATTATCAGAAAGGCCTATACTAGTCAGACATATACCCTTACTGGAAAAGTGCTAAGAAGATAAAGTTGCTTTCATGGCCAAATGTAATTACACATTAAAAGTAGAATAATAGTGATGCTGTGAACAGAATGGCTTGTCTTTAAAAGGAGGAGTGATGAAAAACAGGTATGTTGACGTAACTCACTATTTTCTCAGCTGCAGAGGAAATAAAGAATACAGGCTACACATTACCATACACTGAACACCCCAGGAAACACTTTAATTTCTCTTGGGTCTGTTAAATAAATGGATTACTTTTTATTAGGGATCAAAATTTCATTTGGTGTAGCAGAATCTCTAGCACAGTAAAGTGCTTTGGGATCACCAAATTGATAACATTTACTGAGCCTGTACTGCATTGTTCAGGCATTGAGAAACTCCCATGTGGACATGGTCAAGCATCCAGCCCTGCCTTGCTCAATCTCCTGAATTCTATGCTAAAATTATCAGCTGTGAATGCTGAGAGTAAGACGCCCTGAAGTTTAGAGAGATGTGAAATATTCTGAAGTGCACAGGGCCAGAAACGAAGAAGCAGGAGTTAATTCTGGGCAATTTGACTTTTAACACTATAAAATGTCTCTTTCAGAAATTTTGTTCCTCCAATATAATCAACGTCGGTAAGAAAGATCTAAAGCATGAAATTGAGAGTAAAGATATGGAATCTGCAGTCTCTAGAAGATAAATTTTTCCTGCAGAACAGTCAATAGTTAAAGGGAATTAGATACTTTATAATTTTCCATACACAGTATGTGAGACTTCTTCTGAACTACCCATGTAGGTTGGGGTGTTTGCAAACAGAAAATGGTCTTTAAATTTTAGAAAAATACTTAACAAATGGTTTATTTTTAAGTCCATAGTAAAATCTATTATTTCTGATCTCCAAGGAGATCCATGGACTAATTGTTTATTCACTTTATTGGAAAGACGCCAAGTGAATTTTCAAAAATTTTAAGCCTTCTACTTTAAATTTTAGCTTCATTTCTGGCAGTGTGCTGGTAGCTTCACGATTCTCCAACACAGACTATAATAAAAGTCAGTAAGTACAATTTCACAGAGAATATTCTCAAACTACTAGAAAACATTGAGTTTTTCTTACTATACAAATGTGTATAATGCCTTAATCATTGAATGTTACACAGTTATATAAAAATATGCAAACGTGTGTGTGTTACATATCACACTCACACGTCAAAATTGTAGCAATTAGCTCCATTCCTGGATTTTCTTGAGAAAACAGAAAGGGGGAAAGCAGAATGTATTTGCTTTCTTTTTTAATTCCTCAGTTGTCCAATGGATTATATATTCTCCTCTGACCCCTAGAGTGAGCCTCTTATAATTAATGAGCATAGCATAACCCAAATGTTTTGAGAATCTGAAACCCAGGAAAAGGAAGCACTGGCCTTAGAAGAGAGTTTGACAGCACTCCAGGAACAGTGAGAGCTGCTCCCTCTCCAGTAAGCAACCCTGAGGCTTGTTTAAAGTTCACACCAGCCTCACCCTGCCCTCCCACTTCTCAAAGGAGGTAAGACAAAACCCCACCTACTCAAAGGGGAGGTTAATTAACGCTACATAATTAACCTCGCAAGAAAATTGCTAAGATTAATGAAGCAGTGCTTACTAAGTGATTACAAACTCCCCAGGAACCTCTATAAAAATATTTGTTTACAAAAACCATCAACATTTATTAATAAAAGATTCTGTGTAAATTACTACAATGGTTAATCAATGTATAAACATTTATAAGTCCTACACTGTATGTTTATTGAAAAATGAGGGAACAAAGAGGGAAAGAAATGAGAATGAGCAAAGAGAGGAAGGAAAAAACACAGTAGAGAAAATGAAAGCTTCAGAAAGGAAAAGGTTCAGTGAACAGGACAAGGTTCAGGGTTCACCTGAAACTACCAGCATAGAATGGCCGTTTTTTACTTGCATAGGCAGCAGTAACGGCTCATCCGATGATAACAATATCTTCTGTTTAATTCACTTCTAAGACTCAGAAAACCTCAAATAACTTTCAAAATAAAAGCTGCATTGTACTCTATAGTACAATATTATGCATGTGGGAGCTAATTCCTTCCCCTCAAATACAGTACAAGATCATGGTCATCACACAACTACCTGGAATTATTTAGCACATCAACAATAAGTCAAAGCACCATTGAGAACAATCACCATGATTATTGCACAGTCTTTTTTCCAGCTGGCTCTTACCTGAATCAGAATAGGCAGGTTAAGCTGCAGCACCATGCAGACCCTGTTACTAAGCCACAAAGATCAATCTTCTCATGCTTCTTGGCCATCACAGACTGATCAAGGTTCAAAGTTAGGTTTCTTCTTACCCACTAATAGCCTGGGCTGATATGAGAACCCTTCACTACATGAAAAGTTTACAAGTCAGAAATAAGAGACTTCAAAGCCTTATTCCAGGAAAAAAAAATAGTGGTGTTACCTTTGCTCACCAGTGATTGGCTAGAGCTATTCAAATAATCCCATGCAAAAACAGTGGTGTATGAATGCAATTCCAATGACACACCCAAACAGTTCATGCCTGTAATTATTGGGAGGAGGAGAACAGTAGTGATACCCCAATCATCCATTTATATCAATGGAATTCCAATATTAGTAACATTTTCGGTTTTGCTTTAATAATATGTCTTCATTCAGAGATATGCATTGTGAGTAAATAATCAGAAAACTAAAAATATCAGATGGATTGATAGTTTACAACTAACTAAAAGCTTAATCAAACAATAGAAAAGAAGATCAGAATGTACCTAACACAATGTAATCTGTTTATAATTAGAGATTTTAAGTAAACTATTAATGGCCGAGGAGACAGATCATCTGATAAAATCCTTGACACTTAGCATGAAGCTCAGAGTTCATGTCTCAGAAGTGATGTATATGCCAGGCATGAACGGAGGACTGCGCCTGCAATCCTAATACTCTGTAGGCAGAAACAGGGATTCCCTGGAGTAAGATCCAAATTTGTGAGCTCACAAACAGGTCACCAAGAGACCTTCCTTCAATATACAAGAGGAACAGCAATCGAGGAAGATACCTAGCATCAACTTCTGGGCTACACATGCATACCTTACACATATTTGCGCACCCACATATTGAGGATGTGCATGCACAAAAAATAATAAAATAATAAATAATATTGAGTTAAAACTGGGATTTAAATGTGTCTGAGATTAGTTTATCACATACACACAAAAAAACTCATATGTGAACAAGAGACATGCTTACTTACAGTAAAGCAAGTTTTCAGTTGGGCTTATGGTTGGAAGTAGTCTGGGGAGAGGCCTAAAGTCTAGAGAACTAGAAAAATGGAGAACCAGGGTGCCCTCCCACAAATCCACAGACTGTCAGGCTCCATATGCTAAAGCAGGGGTTCTCAATCTTCCTGATGCAGTGATATTTTAATACAGTTCCTCGTGTTATGGTGACCCCAACCACAAAATTATTTTTGTTGATATTTCATAACTATAATTTCACTACTATTATAAATCATAAGGTAAATAGCTCTGGATAGACAGTTGCCCAAAGGGTTGCAACCCATGAATTGGGAATCACTGCTCTACAGGCAGTGTCACATGACAAATACAAGAAGTAGGTCATTAGAGGTTATTTCTTTGACTAAAGTGAAACAGTAAAAGGTGACCTCACCTTTGACATAAACCTACAATGGATTCTATCCCATAATGCTTGGACAAGCAAACCTTGAAATGTCTTGGTGGACTGAGGCTTGCTAGCAGACAATAAAGGCCAATTAGGCTAGATGACACTTGGTGGTTAAGTGGCAGAACGTTGGTAGCATACTCTCCAGTGTGTCTAAACATCATCTGATATATATAGTAAGGGATGCAGGATTGCACAAGTCTAGATGCTAGTCTCAGACAAAACTGAGTAGCACATTGTGTGGGGAGCTACATATTATATATAATCCTCACATATATGGAGGGGAGCTAAGAGCATATATGTGTGTGAGCCATAGGATCCTAGACAAATATTATGGATTCTATCCTATCCTGAGCATAGTAAAACAAAACGGTGATTCTTGCGTTTTCTTGGCGATTCAATATTGGAAATAGTTTCACAGAAGGAAATACATAGGACTAACCTTCCCAAATTCTCATAAGCAGGCTAAGATGCTACAGCAGCTTATCAAATGCATTTGCTTCTATGATCAGCACAGGGAGATGGGAGGGGCTGACAAGCAAGACTCTAGGCTTCCTAACTGCTTAAACTAACAACTTCTTTTGGTTGTTTCTTTAATATTTTGGGTGTTGACTTTTCTTCAAAGAAAATTAATGTTACCAATGCTAAGGAGTAAAGGTGTGCATGCTTGCAAGAAAATCTGCCTTCTTTCTCTTGCCTTCATCAGTTTAGTCATCAACTCCTACTCTAAAATATCATTGCTCAGTTTTTGTGGTTTCTGTGGTCTCATGACGGAGACCAGAGGCCACCACATGCACTATTTATTATGCCTAGAATTCATTTATGCCCTTTACAAGAAATTCAACACCAACATATGGTCATTAAAAAATTCCAAGAAAACCACAAAGGGATTAAAAAGTCACATATTTTAGGTGAGTAGATTTTTAACACGCTATAAGCTACAACTTCAAAAGCTGCTCCCTAGCTATTTCATTACATATTTGAAATTAAAGCTTATTAAAAAATAAAAATAAAGGGCCACTGTACTGTATTAATTTCTTAGGCATTTTTCATCACTTAAATATACACTTCTTGGCTTTGAAATTACAAAAAACTGAAGCTAGCCAAAAGTGGCTGACCACAGGCTGAAGGATCTGTACGAAAGCTGACCTCTCTAAAGAGCCAAAGTAAACTGAAATCCCTCAGTCTGTGGGGCGCTAGCAGGTTTTTGAAAGCTTGCCAGATTAATAGGGAAAGATTACATAAAGTAAACAGATTTGTCCCTCCCAAGGTGCCCTCCTTTCCATATCACCATTATTTTGAGTAAGCAACTTAAAAATATTTTCCCAATATCTGGTATATTCTGGTTCACAAAATCTCATAAAGTTATATGAGTAAACTTAGAAAAACAAAGACAATTATTTTCCTTTTCAGGTTCCTTTTCACATATGAAAAAGAATTAATGGCTGAAGTGAGGTGGTCAGCAGGAGAAGGCCGTGGCTGCACAGGCATAACTACCTACATTCTAACCCCAATTAACAGCAGAAGGATACTAACCCCTGAAAGCTGTCCTCTGACCTCCACACATGCACCACAGCATGCTGTGCCCTCGCTCATATGCACACATACATCATTTACACAGAAACACACAAAATGGTGATCCTGTTTACATGTCTATAATAGTCAGCTAGAAAATCAACAAACTGGATGATGAATATAGAAAGGTTTTTAGAGAATATAAGATAAGGCCAGTGATTAAGAAGAATATATATAAGATGCTGAGGTTAAAATAATAATCGTATTATTACTATAAAGTTGTACTTTGCAAAAAAAAGCAGCAGTTAAATGACAATTACGACTTCTCTATGCACTCTGGATGATCAATGTGCCAATCCAGAAAGGGTTAATTATTTTATTAATCCTTTTGCACATTAAAGGGAAGAATGAAAATTCAGCATGGGTTTCCCATCAGCCTCAGTGGCTCTAAGGAACCACTTATAGCTATGTAAAAACCACTTCTGTTTAGGAGAACTGCAGGAAGCAACCACCTGCCCTTTGTTAAAGTAATTTGAGAATCAAGGAAGACAAGGATTATGCCAGACAATGACAAAACCATAACTAGCAACAAGTTTAACCAATAAGGAGACAGTGACTATCCAGCTTCAAGAGGAGAGTGAGGTGGAATTTCCCTCTGTATGCTGTGAATGCCATTGGTTAATAAAGAATCTGCTTTGGGTCTATTGCATTGCAGAATAGGGCAAAGTGGGAACTCCAAGCAGCTAAAGGAGGAGATAATAGGTGGAGTCAAGGAAACACCATGAGCCCTGCTGGAGACAGACACCAGACAGAACTTTACCTGGTAAGCCTAAGCCATATGGCGATACAGAGATTAACAGAAATTGGTTAATTTAAGATGTAAGTGCTAACTAGAAATATGTATAAGCTAATAAGACCAAGCAGTGTTTTAATTCATACAATTTCTGTGTGGTTATTTCGGGGCTGGGTGGCCGCGAACAAACAAGCAGTCTCCATATCAGGAGAGGCTACCCAGCAGTCGTCACTACAATCTTCAGCTGAGACATGGAGTCCACCCAAAGCAAACTAAACCAGGAACCTAGACACAACACACACCTTCACCTCCTAAACTCCCATTCTCAGTGGCTATTCCTCAAGATCTCCTAAAATAAAAATTAAATAAAATCAACTAAAAAGGCAGCATTCCCCAAACCACAGATTTCCTAAGATACTAATAAAAAGTATATATTAGATAGATCATCTTAGAAAACTTAGACACATGCTTAGAAACAAGTAATTGGCTTAGACTCAATTTGATATTAAAAGTGAATTTAAGTAAATATATCACCATACATACCAAAAGAGAACTGCAATCTAATGTATGGAACCACTGAATTATTAACAGCAGTCTTATCATAAGGTTTATTCTGTTCATTTCCTGACTGGATGTCAAATAGTCCTTCAGGACCAGGCTCTTTCATGTTATAGAGACGTTACTGGATGCATATTCTGACGATGATTATGACCAAGTGAAGCAATCTTCCCATTGCATACTTTCAAGTGAAGGTTATCAAGTGAAGCAATCTTCCCATTGCATACTTTCAAGTGAAGGTTTTATCAATCAGGCAATGGTGAAATAGTCTTTTAATTTTGATAATAAAAAACTTAGATTCAAGTGTTTCCACAACTGTAAGAAACCACTAAGACCACCAATTCCTGCACATTTCATACATTTTGTTTATATTATTGTTGTTTGTTTGATAAATCATTGTATTTAGACCACACAATATTGGTATAAGTAGGATGCACCTCACAGTGTCATTGCCCAAATAAGCAATACCTGCAGAAAAGCTCTACAAGCCATACTTTTTCATTGGGAGGACTGGCCCTATTCTTTTAACACATAAAATGTTAATGCACTTCACTCTTTTTTTCTACAAACAGCATTTAAACATTCCAATGGGTAATGCAAATTAAAGTATTATGTTATAGACATGCAAGTATAGAAATTAATGTTTTCCCCCAAAGTTTATCAGTTTGTTTGCAAAATTTCACCTTAAAAGGATCATCAGGAGAAAATTTTCAGAAGGGTAAACTTTTCTGTGACACTTTATCATTTACTCATAATAATTTTCAAAAAAGTTTTTCACCGCTGTAGCGTTTTTCTCTGCTGGAGTCCAAAATCTCTTTGTTTTGGTATTGATGTCTACATGTATTTAAAACATTGTGATCTGGCCCCATTGGAACTCTAAGGTCATTTCCATGCACAGGTTGGTTACATTTTTTCAAACAATTTTCACTTCCTAATGAAACTTGCAACCTAAGAAGAAGTCTGGAAATATTATATCTTAGAAGTAGGTCACCAAGTCAGTTTCATTTCTCATAATGCAAACACTGTTTACCTTGCGTTTTATAACTTCAAAACCAAAACTAAATGACAGTGTTCTGCTTTGCTTTCGTATTACTGTGATAAAACACTGTGAAGATGGAACTTTGATGAGGAAAGGGCATAGTTCTTCTTACACTTCCAGGTAATAGTTCATCCCTGAAGGAAGTCAAGGTAGGACTTGAGCAGGAATCTGGGACATACTACCACAAGGTACATTTCTTATGGTCTTAGTGCCTATGACTTGTTCAGCTTGTTTTCTTCCATACCTAGGGCCACCTGTCCAGTGGTGGCACTAGTCACAATGGGCTGGGCCCTCACATATAAATCATTAACCAAGAAAATGCCACCCACAGACATGCCCACAGCAGCCAACCTGATTGAAACATTTCCTCGGTTGGGCTTTCCTCTTCCCAGATGACTCTAGTTTGTGCTAAGTTGCTGGGGGGTTGGGGGATGGGGGGTGGAGGAGGAGTCATAGTAACACTTATGACCTAAGAAAAGACTCCTATTTGTTCCACTGGGTTTATATTTTCTATGTACTTGTTATTTGGTGAACTTTCTTTACTAACTGAAGATAAATGAGCAATCTTTAATATCTAGGAAGGTAGGTTATTCTCTGATAAGATTGAACTCTTGGATCACAGCAAAAAGGCTAACTATAAATGGAGCAATCAAGAGAATTATAGAGAGAACATTTTATAATTTTAGTTTGGAAAAATTTCAAAATCTTCAAACGAATACTAAAACAATCCACTTTATTTTCTTAACAACATCTAAATATGTAAGAAGCTGGGGCCCGATGCCTATTGTCATACTCCAGTGAAAGAAATGCCAACATAGCCGTCCTTTTCTTCTAAGTGATTTAAAACAGATATGAAAGAGAATCCTTTGGCATTTGAAGAGAACTCTTTGAAAGGCAAACCTCCAAATATAATCTTCGTTTTGTATAATGCAGCAGAGTTTAAAAGACTTGGAAACAATTTAACTCAAACAGCTTGGTTGCCTATAAGCAAAGACATCCAAAGGACAGCTTTCCAGGCTGAGATGAATCATCCACCACTGGGCTGATCTATTTGAAGTATTAGTCATGCCTCCATCAGTACAGAAATCTAAAGATACTGTCTTTTATTCATATAATTCAAAATGTACACAAACTCATGAGGTTGGATGGTTCTTCATTAAATTCACAGAGAAGTTCAAATAATTAAATCACAATCTAAAATATTACCAATTCTTTATGGTTATGTCAAGAATAAGATTTTTAAGTGATTTCAAAAATCTCAGTGATTGAAAGAGAATCTTTTAAATGGATGCATAACAATAAAAATACAAAGATAGGATAAACAACCAGATAAATAATAATCACATGCTGATTTTATATAAAAAAGAACTCTTATTCAATAATCAAGAATACTGCAACTGTAAAAAACAATTTTAACCTGGGCAGATTTTAAACCTTAATAAAAATATGTGTCCCAGTGAAAGATTATTTCACTTCTAATGCATAGTTTGAAAGACTTCCATGCTGTATATGTTGACGGACCATTCTTCATAAAGGAGAGTAACTGCCCTACTATACTTGATACATGGCAATTCACACCATTAGTTTGAGTTGTGCATTGCTTCAGAATTTCAAACATATTTACATAGAAATAACAGAAACTTTTCTTAAAAATTCCAACAGAGTTCCTTCCTTGTTCGGAGTTTGTTTGTTTGCTTCTGTTTTTATCTTACAGGGTTACATTCACTAAAGAAAAAAACTTCACACACAACACATTACAACCAAATACTCCGTATACTCCTGGTCTTGAAACTAATATTTACACATCAATAAATAAATTAAAGAAAGAATGTTTATAAACAATGACTTTTTTCCTTTACACACACACACACACACACACACACACAAAGCAAGATGGCAGCCTGCCTAACATCTCATGTGTCACTTTTCCTTGTTTGTATTCTCCATCCTCCTGCCAAGAAGAAAAAAAAGTAAAGTGTAGTCCAGGCTCTCTGTGGACAATTACAAGACAAAAGGCAGCATCAACATGATGAAAACATATGGAACGATAGGAAGATTCAATTTAACATTGGCTGTTAGCTTTATGTTGAACCTAAATTATCATGTCTTTTACTGCGCACAATTATAAAAATACTATATGTCAATCACATTAGAAGTATACTTTGTAACAAACATAAATCTCTGCACTATGTGGATTTCAATGAAAAAAAAAACCAACAACAACACTGTTTTGAACCACCAAAAGGAGACATTTGAGAGAGGAAAAAAATTACTAACACTTACTAATGTTCTAGCATAACGTGACAAATGTGCTAAGTATCAATAGAAGCAATCTTATTGAACGCAACTCCATTATCACAGGTGCAATTCCCAGCTTATTAATGAGTCAAGTTTACTTACTTGTCAAAGGTTCCTGAGTCATTCTACAAACTCAACTCCATGCACACTACTGCTTTGACTTCAATGAAGTGACACATGTAGAAATCTTAATGTATCTCTGATATTAAATAAAGAAATTAAATCTCTGATACATTAAATGAGTACATTAGGAAACTGAATTGAGAACTTTTCAGGGATATTGATAGAAACTAAAATATCAAATCATTAATCTTGTTACTTATTTTTCTACTCAATATAGCATTTACCAAGTATTGCAAATGTAAGAAGAAATTAAAATATATTAGTGATACCATTTTTATGTCAAAGGACAGCTCAAAAGACAGCTTCATGATCTTTTGGGTTCATAATCTGAAAGCCCAGCATATGCTATTTTTAAAAATAGGTGTATATATATATGGAGAGAGAGTGTGTGTGATTATGTGATTATTAGGGGTAGAACATGTGTATAGGTGCATGTGGAGGCCAGAGGTCAACCTCAGATGGTATGCATCAAGACAGCCATCTATCTTTTTATTTTTTTTTTAACACAGCATCACTCATTGGCATGCAGCTTACCAGGTAGGCTAGAAATTCTTAGATCTCCACTTCCCCAGTTCTTGATTTACAACACCTCCAAATTCCTAGCTTTTTATTACGGTTTCTGGGATTTAATTCAGGTCGTATGTGACAAATATTTTACTGACTGAACTATCTTTAAACCCCAGGAAAATTTATTTTTTTTAATTACACTAATTCATATTTCAAGAGCCAGTTGACTTTTATAGGAAATACATACCAGGTTAATTTTAAAAGAAACTATTTCACAAAATAACTATCTCAAAAAATGACTAACAATATAATCCCTTAAGGGAAATGTAGTGAATTAAAGGATGCATGGAGCTCAACTATCAGGGAAGTAAAACGCCTACCTTAATTTTTGAAGAAACATAATTTTAATACATTTATCTGCAGCAGACACAAAGACCTATTGAATCACAAGCCGCTTGCCTTATGTGTGCAAGCATGACATGCAGGCACACTTCACTTAATTTCCAACTCTCTAAATATTATAAAGCAGTTGCTTCCAAAATCACATTGCAAGCATTTTCTTTCATAAACACTGCATATATGAAGTACTTCCTAAATTGGTAAATGTCTAAAATTCAAAACAGGGAAATCAGGAATTTTTGACTAGCATTTTTCATTTTTGCCAATATTCTGCTATTACAATATGTGTAGTTCCTAATCTAGAGTTAAAATACAAATCAACGTTCTGTTTTGCACAAGTGTTGTCTTCAAGCTGTGCCAGGGAAGTTTTTGGAAATGCTATGACTATAGCGGTAGTGCAAGGGGCAGAAGATACGCGCAGAGAAATGTACAAATTTTATTATGACTATTTTCTAGATGGGAAAACTTAACAAACTATTCTTATCATTCACATGTCCAAACAAATATGGTGAAATAATAATACTAAGTGCCTGTATTCCTCTTGCTCTTTCAAAGCATTATTAGAAGACCTCGGAGATCAGTCTCTGACATCAGCAATGCATTAATGAAATTGGAAAGGTTATGAATGGTGTTCATCTTCTCATAGAAGAGAAAGTAAAAGGGGACTGCTTTTCCAAAGTGATTCATCAGTAATTTTTGACTGCAATTAATACATTAGCATTTTCCCTTTTCAGAACTTTATTCTTTTGTTCACTTAATGTCTATTTCAACCTGTAGTCACCAAGATTATGTTAAGACTAGGCTACAATTTCAAAACTCCAGTCTTTTTACTTAACTAAAAATCTGGCAAAGGAGAAAATATAAGTAAAAGAATCACATAGCAAGGCAGTTAAGTGCTAGAACAAAACTACAGTATATTTGCAAAGTGCTGCAGGATTCAGCAAAAGAAGGGGCAAACTTCAGGGTCTGTTTCTTCAAGGAAAGATGGATGCATTATATATTCTTTGAAGAAGGTTCAGTGATAGCAATAATTCACAAAAGACTCATGATCCAAGTAGGATAAGAAGAAAGATGAAAAGTAGGGGAAAAAGTAATGTAAAGGCAATTAAGACAAGAGAAGGTATTAGGGCACTAGAGATAAAAATCCCTCAAGATTATAAAAGTGTGCAAACACACACACACAAACACACACGGGTTAGAGTCTAGAGTTCACCAGTCACACAGTGACTCTTCCCTTGGGAGCTGGAATATTCAGGATTAGCATAGCCAGTCTAGAAAGACAAATGGGTGAGTGTGTGCAGATTTCCTGGAATCTATACAGGGATCCTGCTTCCTTTCACATAAGAAAAGCCATTGATGTCAGCAGCACACAAAGGTTCCTTTAAGACTTCTTATATGACTTGGATATTCTGGTGTAGGATTCTTCTGTTCAAACTGTTTTAATATTGCCATTCTAAATAAAGTACTGACATAAAATATTATGCCAAAATGTCTATCCTAACTATATAGTTCAGAGTCATCTTCTGTAATAAAGCATATTACTGAAAATATGAAAATGGTTTTCTGAATGGTTGCCAGTCTGTTCCCAGAATTCCATCCAAAAATCCAATGGATACCAATGTTAAGCAGTGTGTGTGTGTGTGTGTGTGTGTGTGAGAGAGAGAGAGAGAGAGAG